>JACBYL010000210.1:0-22723 GCA_015266385.1 Trichoderma oligosporum | reverse complement strand
ATGGAGGGAGTACGAAGTACGGAGTACTGTACAACAGCCAAGGTACAGTACGTATCTACCTGCTAGTAAGTACCCAAGCTACGTACCTTACTTTACTCTTGCCCCCAATACGGAGCACGGAGGCGCCGCAAGGTGCACACAGGACAAGTTGGGATGAATTTGCGCTAAGAGGGTTGGTCGAGTCGCTGTGGGGGGGGCCTTTCAAAAAGAGCAAAAAAAGGCACGGTTGAAAATAAAAAAAATCAAAAAAAGGCGCGGTTGCTTTTTTTTTTTTTCCCAGTCTTTGAGGATTCCAGGGCAAAAAGTGCTGTCCCTGTCATCCGAAGACAGGGGTCTCCAGGCCCCATTTATCACCCAAGAGAGGCCAGAAGGGGGAAAAGATGGAGCGAACGAATAATTTACCTGTGCGCTGGTTCGGAGAGGTGCCGCCGACTCCCCGGAGAGATTAGCGCGGTCGACCAGTCATACTGGCCTTTTCCCAAAGAAGTATCAGTAGCGCCCAAAAGTCTCAAAAAGAAACCTATAACAGATTAGTGTATTTATTTTACGCTAGTACATTTGGGGCATTATCCCTCTGCATTGCTCTCAGCTCTTGTAGCCCTGTCTTCCCAGCACCACGTTCGGCCCTGTCGCAACGGATACAATCATGTGACAGTCCCTTTCTGGAGATCCGTTTTGATTGCAGGGCTTTGTTTGCCCCAAACAGTCTTCCCACTTCCTATTCAGGTTTAGACATCTTCCAATTCCAAACGCTGTGCCTCAAAAGGTAGCTTATCCTGGCGAGGGCAGTCTGGGCTATTACTGTCACCTATTATTCTCGCCTCCCCGCAAACGGTCCAGCCTTTGAGGTTCACATACGGTAGAACGTTTTGACGCCCCTCCGTTTACTTCCCCCATTGACGGATACCGAATTCGTAACAATTCAATCACCCACACTCTAGCGGCTTTCGGGAAAATGAACTTGCCAGTCAGTAATGGCACCGGCGAGATGCGCACATGGGCTCGCAACTTTTTGCGCTCCCTCATCAAGTTCATGTCACGCTCGCTTGCGCACAAGTGTGACGGAGAATTGCGAAGAGTTTTATTAGATGCTGGGATGGAATTATCCTCAATTCATCCCATTCTCCTATAGAATCATGTTTAACCGCCATTGCTCTGAGCGAATTGCACATATCCTCAAGACTAAGCTAGCTATTGAGAGAGATATCAAGCGCCAATCCACCGTTGCGCCAATTGGACCGACGGCTATTCAAAGGGTCCCCCCCCCCCTAGTCAGCGAGTCGCTCGGCGAATTGAGGCAAAGCGTCTCCTCTGTCTCTCAAGTGCTAACAATGAGCTTCTGAGCCGCCGTTGATGTGACGTGCCCTGACTGGGGACTGGAGCCTGTCCGGGGCACTGATACCAGTGGTCCAGCACACTGTCCAGGTGAC
Source organism: Trichoderma oligosporum (assembly GCA_015266385.1). NCBI lineage: Eukaryota > Fungi > Ascomycota > Sordariomycetes > Hypocreales > Hypocreaceae > Trichoderma > Trichoderma oligosporum. The sequence goes on along the minus strand of JACBYL010000210.1, from coordinate 21,293 downwards.
CCAGCCCTGTACGAATCACTGTCTTCCGTGATCACAAAGGTCGCCGAAGAAGGCCTTGCTGTGAACAAAGAGGCCTTGCCTGTCCTTGTCTGGGGTGACGAGAGCAAATCTGCGCCTCGCCTCTTGATCAAAAAAACGGCCCGGATGGGCGACGGGCTATCGCCTTGGACCAGCGCTGGCGCTGATTAACGCTGAATTGACGCTGCCATTGCTTCATCTTCCTGCGCCTGACCAAAGCCTTGAGGATATTGGAATTACTCGTCTATGCATCTCGAGATCATGAGGTACGACCACGGATACAGAGCCTTGTAGGCAGGCACTTGTCGCAGACTTGATGCTCAGAGGGGTGACATTGGGGCCTGTTCGCCCAGTCCCTCGGCGCCAGCGCACCAAGGAAGTGTCTGCGACAAGTCAGGTCACCTGTCCTTTGCCTCTGGGGAGGGGGGGCTCAGTGGCGTCAATTTGATAGTAGCAGAGGTTCAATGCGTTTTGTAGGAGGATCTCAGGGGGGAGTGGGAGCGGCCACCACCATCCAATGCTCTGCAGGGTCCTCCCGACCCGCTGTGGTCATTGGGTCACCAGGACATTCGTCCAGTGCAGACACAACGCTGCAAGCAGCCAGAGCTTGCCAACGCATAGCTCTCCGCCGCATGACCTCAAGACTTTTCCTTGGTCCACGGGCTATTGCCTTTTTTTCTTTTTTTTCTTTTCATTTATGGAAGAATTAAAGCTAACCCAACGAATGCTCACGGGTGCAGCATCCTTTTTGTGGCATTTCTGACCAATAGCTGGCTGATTCTCTTCATTAACGGGGATGCTGGCAGCCGCATAATGGCTGTTCTCTCTTTTCATCCGTCTTAATAACTATGGAGTACTTCGTATACGCAGAGTTATTGCTTCACGAAACAGCAGGTTTACACCATACGAAGAAGAAGAAAAACCCCGCAAGCCAATGAAGAAAACCAACAAAAACAACGGTATTGCCACAGTTCAAGCTCGCGACTTTTAATTGGACACAACCTCAGTAGTCAAAACAGGCAGCAGCTTTTTTTTCTCCCTCCCCCCCCCGTGGGGTTTATAGCAAGTAGTAAGACGTCTCATGGTGAGACTGTTGTGCGTATACGGAGTTATGGGGTAGTACGCGAGAGACTTGATCTCATCGTCACTATTAGTAACCCCCTTACAACACTACTAGTAGTATCTACTCGTTATGCCTTGAACCCATGAACCTCAGGTAGCGTGGTTCCAAACATCTGGGCCCGCGGAAGCTCTCCGACGACAATTAGCTCCTCAGCCCAAGTTGAATGAAATCCGGCCTTGTGGAAATTAAAAAGGACCAGCAGCCTGGATCGCGATATTACAATTTTAAAAAAAAATCTATCGAAATGTCAAACTGATGCCTGTCCAACTCACTTTCTTTACAACGATCAGTAAAGCCAAATAATTAAAGACAAATCTTCCCTTCCCCACTGCCTCCTCTACCGGGCACATACCATGCAAGAGTATACTCCGTACTCCGTATATACTTGTACAAGTAAGGTACGTACTTTCCAACCAACGAGGGGGCTCCATTCTACAAAATTACGAGTACGGAGTACTGATAGCGAAAATGCAGGTAAGCTGAGGCAGAGCCACCACAGATGTAACGCCGCATAGACGCGTTTATACTGTACCTCACCGCTCGGCCTTTTTTTTTCCGTAGACCTTGCTTGAACGGGGGATTCTTTTTTTAAACAAAAAAAAAAAAAAAAAAACAAGGGGTGCCTTAAAACGAGTACCGGCAGCACCAGCAGGACTACGAAGTGACAAGTAAGCAGGTTAGCGGCTGCGGGAGTTGATTGATTTCTGATGGCGACACACACCTAACAGTGGAGGCAATTGGTAAAATCTCTAACCCTTGCACGCCTTGTCTTTACGGCTAGAATACATATCTCCGGAGAGGACAAGCCGAAGACATGCCTATCAATGATTATTCAGAGTCGTAGTACGATATGGAGTACAGAATACATGTTACTTTATATATAATTCAAATCATGTTTTTATCAGTGAGCGACTGGGCGAAAAAAGAGTGGGAACCAGTGAAGTAGCTTTTTTCTTTCTTTTTTTTTTCCCTCCTCTTCTCATTTTGAGTCTACGGAATAACTTGCTTGTAAATGCTTGCTTACTTGCTTGCTTGTTGTCTCCTCTATAAAAGACAACAGACGGTGCAATAACAAAGGTGGGGAAACAGAAATTTTTTTTACAATAAAAGACCATAAAACTAAAGTTGATACATCATATCAAATATTAAATGTTTTTCCTTTTGATAGTAGGATTGCTCTCGCAAGACATGGCTTGTTTGAGTCACGCTCATTTTCTTTTTTTCTTCTTTAATTCAATTATTCTTTCTTTTTTTTCTTATATTGATATTAACCTCCTTCTTTTTATTAAACCCCGACATGTATGTATGTGTGTACTCGTATGTGTGTATGTGTGTATGTGTATACTTTGCTTTACTGTAAGGCACAGTACCTACCTGTTTGAAATAGCGCATGAAATGAGCAAGGTAGAAAGAAACCCTACGGCCAAAGCAAGGCCCCAAACCCAAAGACACGGTGCTGGGAGGGAACCAGGTAAGGTAGTTTACCGATTATAAATGCGATCCTTTCTATGTTTCAGCTTGTCAGCCTTTTTTTCTTCTTTTCTTTTCTTTTCTTTTTAGTTTCCTTATACCTTGTTTAGACGTTTGAGAATGAGATTTCAGCTGCGGCGGTATACATGGATGCATTCATTCACATAATATCTACGAGTATAAGAAACTATTTACTCGCGAAAAAAAAAAAAAAACGAAAAAAAAAAAAAAAAACAATTCAACTAGGGGATGACTCATTCAAACCCGGCAGCGATTGCCATTGGGTCGTTTATCCATCTCATACAGTACTGCAGGGAGAAGCGAGGAGACGGAGCGCCACGGTGGCGGATCGGGTATGCCTGTCTCATACGGTAGCGACATTAGATTGTAGAGAATGTTCAGCCACAGAAGCTCTCGTGACTTTTTTTCCTTGAGAGCATGCGATTCGCTGAAAAGGTTGCTGAGTTCTGTGATTTCAATAGCCATCCAATCAAAGTACATCCTATAAAAGCAATTCAATCTCAGCTTTTATAGTATGGAGATTTGATCAATCAGCTCTGCTGCGTACTGACCAGCCACTGAATAAACGCAAGGTACTGGACAAACCCTTACAAGCCACTACTATTCCTATATGCATTTGATATTGCTTTTTGCTTTTTTATTTTTTTTTTGTATCAAACAGCCTGTTCGAGAGGGGATATATATGTACTCGTATGTTGTAGTAGTCATGTATGTCAGTGGCTGCACGGGCCTAGCCGCTGTCAGGTAACCCAAAATAACACACAGACAGGTACGAACTAGTAATGAGAAAAGAAGCCTCCTCTCTCCTCCTCCTTGACTTCCTCCTCCAGACGCCTCCTGGTTCGCTCAAGTGAGAGCTTTTCTTTTTTTTCCCCCTTCATAGCGGGCGCCCGGATCTGGGGGAAGTACATCCACAGTTCTCCACATGACTGTAAATCCACGAACCGGCAGCCGGTCCGGAGGTCCTAGCGTCAGCCCGTCTCGTGCCTAGCGCCTCTTCCCGCAGCCCCCCAAATGAATTGATTCAAAAAGGTGTGTGAGTGTGATTAAGGAAAATGCAGCCGGGCTGGCTGACGGTGGTGACAGAAGGAGTGCTGGTGATGGATGTGTTGCTTCAGATGCGAGCGAATGAATGCCACTATCACATACACCAATGGAAAAATCTATGCAAGGAATAAATGTTTCTCAATCCCGTGAGCGCGGCGCCCTTTCCGTGATCCCGCGCCCTCCCTTCCTATGTACGAGCATGTGAAGTTTCTCCTCACAACCCTTTTTATTTGCTTTTGTTTTGTTGTTAGCTTCTCTGAGGGATGCAAGAAATACTCCATACGTGATCTTGAAAGCATACTTGTACATACACTCCGACATGCATCATATCGCGAATTTCCCAATGAGGAAAGCTTTAGGGTAATAGTATCCATACTCATTCAACATCATCGACAGCTACTTATATGACGACGACTTTACTTATTGCCTAATGCTGGATCGCAGGTCTGCTTGAATTCGGCCGAAAGCCTCCATTACTGCTACTACTAGTAGTATTGCGATCCGTCAGATTGGCAACGAGCTGGAACGATCTCAGACGGTGACTAGGCTGTCATAAATGATAGATGCAAAGTAGGTACTACTGTTGCCAACACGCCGCGCCGTCACAAGTTAGTGCGTACAGCAACGGCAACAAAAGCAATGAAGGGATTAAGCAAGATGCATATGACCACTCCGGAAGTCATCTTCCAGCCTAAAAACTAAACAAACGAGAGCTGAATGAAGGCGGTGATGATTTGGATTTAGTGCATTGATATATTACTCTATTGTGCGTAACCTGCTAACATAATTCAAATCAATAATATTAATACTAATTTCTGGCCATTGTTTCCTCGGGGAAACGTCGCCTTTCCTCTTTCGGGACTTGATTTTAGCCCTCAAAGGCAAGGGGTCTGAAATACTATCACATATCAAACTTACGAGTATACTTCCAACTGTTGAATGCACTCCTGCGTCTCGCCTCAGCCTGTTTAGCATTAATTTTCCTGCATGAATGTCTTTCCTTTCCTTTCCTTTTTCCTTTAATGTGGTTTCTCTATGTGTCTATTCCAGCTAGCACAGGCATTACGCTAGCGCGATAGTCTCGGGATATCATACCAGTCCGTCTCCCATATCCCCAAATATTTGTCGATAGATGTTACAATGGAGATTGAGACATTGGTGAATTCTTGCCTCTGTCATGTGATTTGATTTGCAGTTGAACTCTGTGGCTGATATGCAGATGGTGGCGATTCGGTATGTAATGTGTGTAACCTCCCGGGCCGGATCATCGTGTCTGAGTCCGCGGGGAAGTATTGCCGAGCTTTTTTGCACTACACGGCGCAGAACCAACTCTTTTGGCCTGCAATTGGATAGGCGTAACTTGGGAGAGCCCTTTTCTTCACAACGCGATACATGGCCGTGTCTTGAACTCTCAATTCGCATAGCTCCCCGGGCATCGATACCAACGCAAGCGTGGTATGACTAAATTGGTTTGTTGCAAAACTGTGTTCGGATCCTACATCTTCCGCGATGGTGCGCGCAAATGGTTGGTCCGCTCTCATTGTTATGAAAATCCGGGGCGACGCCATGATGCGAGGGAGGCCGGATCGTCGTCGACCTATCACAAAATAAATGTTGAAGTCGGGCGTTTAGGCCTCTACATTCGACTAATATGTGACTTGTTTACGGAGCATAATATCCTGCCACATCTACTCCGAACCCGATTCGGATGATTCGGATTGGACCGAACCGGTGTTGTGCACTGACTCAGCAGAATTCAGCCAATACAAATCCAAAGCCACCTTAGTTGGGCACGCACACATTCCTGTCCTGTTAACCTTTTGAGGCTTTTCAGGGAAAACAATGCACTTGGGAACGCCGCGATCGCCAAGCTTGGGGTACATTATTCTCCACCTGCAGCCAATGCTGTTTGCGAGTAGTCTTGCTAAAAATAACCCAAAACAAATAACCCAAAAAAAGCTCCAGGCTTTTGAAAGACAAGTAAGAAATAGAAATGCTTAAATTCAAATGCTGGTTATTGGTACTCTATATACTCCATAGCATGGCATCAATTGGGTTGAGCCTGAATACACAGTATGTACTGCTGGCTCTCAATCGTGGTGAGCACACCAACCCCCCAGTTGAGTTTTCAGTGCTTGATTCCCGATTAGCGAGAGACGAACTCCAGATCCCTAGGCGGGGCATTCCATCTCAGGGGTGGCTTTGACTTGCTGAAGTGACACAGCGATGCGGGCTCAAGGGGTTGAGAATTGAGACAGTGTGGGAGAATTAAGGGGTGTAAGTTGCGTTATATTGGGGAAATATTAAAAATTAATAATAAATATCTTTATTATATTTTACTTAATTTGATTTCTTTTTGAGCTTGTATGCTTTTGACGCGCGCAGATCGACGCAAGCATCTGCTACTATGCACAGTCGGCAGTCGAGCGCAAGCCACATGCAGGCAAGTACTGTAGCTACGCCACTGCATATCAGTTATTGGTACTAGCTTGGATGTTTGCTGCGATTACGACGACGCCGCCCATAAGCTTTGTTGTGTCTTCCTGGCGGGGGGTGTTTATTTTAATTTTTTTTGATTGGGGCTTTATATTTCAATTAATTGTTTTATTGATATAATATCTATTTATTTTATGTTTATTCCTTGGTAGAAGTAGCCTTCCATGACCAAATGTGAAGACGTGCGGAGAACTCGATATAGTGGGTATTTCTTACACAAACAATGCCTAGAACGTAGTCGACCAATTGATCGTCAACTTATCAAGACTCCAGTCTAATAATGCGTTCCATCAAATACACAGGAAGCTACCAGAAGCTAAAAAACCGTAGTGATTTACCAATAACCTGAATAGAGCGCAAGCGATACTTTTCTCGATTAGCGCAATACAGATACAGGGTAACAGGCTTATGTGATCGGCGGTCCAGACTCACTAAGCTTGCAAGCAGTTCTAGAGCTTGCTCTTCAAGAGGGTCACAGATCAACTGGCGGGGAAATACGGAGTATGGGACGATGGCCATATGGATTGGCCGTCTTACACGCGGGGTAGCCAACAGATAGATATGCCCAGTTTCGAACAAAGGGTGTTTTGACTCAGTCTTCATCTTTCCAAACCTAGTACCGCGTGACCGGCTGGGAGATATTATTGTCAGCCTGGGGGTAGCTTAAACCAAAGAAAGCGCCTCATTGCTCCACGCAACGCATACGAGTAATAATACTAAAGTAGTAGAAGAACTATTAGATACTGTCTCTTATTAGTAATACCCCGTAATAATACCGCCATCTTCATTGTTACATACTCGTACTACAGTCAACTACCGCTCCCTCCCCCCCCCGCGGGGTAAACAAATCCACCAGTTGGCATCTAGGCGCGCTTGTGACAACATAGAATTATCGTCGCTGAAGCCTGGAAATTACCCACTTAGCCGAATTACCGTTTTCGGGCACATGTTGAATGGTCAAGTAAAGTTTATTATACCACTAGATAGTAAACTGGATTATGCAAGACGTGGCTTGAGGAGACAGATCAAGTGACTTGGCGACAAAAGGAAATTTATTTAGAGAAGTTGTTGAAAGACACATGACCTGCGCAAAATGCCTTACTAAGATGACCGTCCGTCGATGCGCGGCACTTGTACAACCGTATTGCTAACGGAATTGGCCTCCTTGAGGGGCAGTGCCTGGGCGGCGAACTCTTGGTATTTCTTGGTATAGGCCTTGAATTACCTAAAGGGGAAAGTCCACGCGCTTTGATTGCATAAGCCGAAAATAAAAGGACATCGGCATTCAAGCTATTGAGCCGAGGGATGATTATAATAATTTTTAATTTTTTTTAAAAAGAAAATCCCAAAAAATCGGGGGAGTGGAAAATTAAGAAGCATGTACTGTTACATGCTCTTTAACCATTACGTTGTCGTGTTGTGTATTGATACCCTTGACACTTCATTCTTTGCATGATTCATTGCCAACTTGGCCGACGGCATGCTTGACAGGTTTGACAGGCCCCTGGCAGATATGGCGTGAAAAGAATACTGGATCCATACGAGTAAGTAGTATGTAGTTACTCCGTACTCCGTACTCTGTATTGTAAAAAGGCTCTTGAGAGTTAAAGCGGGGGCGTCTACGGAGTAGGTGAATTCTTTTATACATTCTGGAAACATGTAGGGCGGTATCTTCAGCCTTGGCTGGGGGGGTTGCATCGAACCGCCTTTTTTTATTTTATTTTTGCTACATGAAGTGCGCGTACACCGTATGTTTTGGGAGTGGGTTTTCTTTATAAAAAATTTCTCGCAGACATGACTCGGTTGATGTACTTTGGAGTAATAATACATTCTTTTGTACGATAAACTAACTGCCTTTGGCCCGTGGAATGAAGGCTTGACGGACTGCGGAAATAACTTCTTTTCTTTTTTAGAAACATTGCACTTTTTTTTTCTCTTTACGCTACTCCAAATTTGGCTCTGACGATGCTACAAGTCATGTAACTTGTAGTTGGCAAGTTTATTGTTTTATCTACCCAAGGAGGAGGTGTTTGCGTGTTCCGACTATTTTCGGCCCCGCAGCCGGGAAGCGCACAACGAGGCTACTGAAGCTGACCAGCTGGATTCTCAACCACCCATTGGCCCTTGGATGAAGCCTTTGTGGTTCTTACCAAACATTAAGGGTCTCTCGAAGGCCAAAACCTGCCTCGTTCATATTGGGCCGGCCAACTATGTACAATATGAATGAAAAGCCGAATAATCAACCGAGTGAAACCCGAGGACGCGATTCATTTCGCTATGTACTTCGTACCTTAGAACAACCAACGTTCTCGCGGATGTGGCTGATAGTTACTGTATGGAGGGAAATACGGTCAAATGACGGGGCGGCTTGATAGTGACAGCTTGCTTTTCAAGGTTTTGAGAGTACATGCCCTAGCTACAAGTATATACTACAGGTTACTCCGTCATGTTTCTTTTATTCTTATTGCAAAAGTACCTGTTTCGTACAAAAAGTTCAGAGGAGAAAGATAAGAAAAAAGAAGAAAATCCAGAAGCCCAACATGTCTGCGCCACACGCGCATGTCAAAACCGCCACCCGTGACATCCCGCCAGCCCGAGTCGATCCGAAATAGAGAGGAGGAGATGTGAAGTCGTATTGGAATTTTTCTTTTCTTAAAACCACCGGACAAATGACTGCCCTGTGGCCCAGCTTGGTGGAATCGGAGAAATGGGAAGGGGGCCTCCAAGATTCACACGTGGATCCCAAGTGTTGAGGTATGGAGTACTGCTAGCTGCTACAGAGTAGATACAAAGTTATTCGTTATTCATGCGTAAAATCATCTTCTGCCTTGATTATCTGGCATTGGCGAGGTCGGGGAACCACCCGCTTGCCCTTCCGTCCGGCTCTTGAAGGCTCTCACGTATTAAAAGTACGGAGCCAGCTCCGCAAGTGCATTACTTGTAGTGTCAGAAGGGGTTTGTTGCCCAGTGAATTCTCTCTTTCTCTTCTCTTCTACAAGCCAATGACCCACGATGCCCGACTTTATCCACTCGTCGGTCGACTAATTCGGTCCACAGTTTTAGAGACGTTACTTCGTACTGCATGTGGTACCGAGTCACTCTGCCCGATAACAAGTTAGTATGCTTGTGTGCCTAGAAAATCAAGCGTGGAATTACTGATTTCGACCTACCGAGAAAGGCATTGCCTGGAAGAAGGATACGAAATTGCTGCGCTAATAAGGCTCTGTGGGGATAAAGTGGGATTATAATGGTGCAAAATTTTCTTTCTTTTCTTGCTGTCTCCGTAATTAACTGAAATAAGAGTCTAACGGAAAAGTAAAATAATTAAACATAGAAATGAATTGGAAAATAATAATTAATTAATTGAACAGGGAATTTATTGAGTAGTGGATTTTGTTTATTATTATTTTTAATTTCCAACTAGCCACGAGAGTCTCCTCTCCTAGCACATGGTAAATCACGATCAGAAACCGGCTTGCAATGCCTGACAATTCAGTGTTAACTGCTTGCTGCATTGCCGGACCCTCCCCCCTCTTTGTTCCACGTATGGAACGGAGATTGGCCCGCCATTTCGGGCCTTTGTCATATGAGTAGCTCCGGACAAACGCCGTGAGGGAGCTCAGAACGAACTCCGGGACATTTTGTGTGAAAGTAAAGCGACACAACAATACGGCACGCATCGCGACCATTAAGCTAGAATGATTGATTGGACTGACTGACTAACTAAGTCATTGATTGATTGATTGATTGATTGATTGTATATAAGCCTATTGTACGGAGTGCGCGATTGAGTATTGTAAAAATATTGCGGAAGTATCCGGAGCATAGAAATACTAGTATCACTTATTAAAGCCATATACTGGCTTGTGCACACACCTGCAATGTGTTGTTGGTCCCGACATTATTCTATTCAAAGCATTGAATCATTCACACGCAGGCATCCATTTTTACAACGCGATCGATCTCCAGCATGGACTCTGTAGGGCTGGCATGCTAGCATTCGACGTGGTTACGCGCAGTCAGGTATGTTGTCTAGGTGAGTTTGTGCATGCATGAAACCGAGTCTACCCGCCCTACACGCGCGGGAGGCTGCGAGATAAACATGATGCATGTCTACGATGTTGACTTTCGATCGATGCATCGGGTCTTACTCTGTCTTGGATGATCTCCCTGTTAAGGGAATGAGAGGGGGTGTGAGCGAGTTGGCTTTCTTGGGATGCCCCATTATCATCAAAGTTTGGCAGCCGGCCTCAATTTTTTCTTTCTTTCTTTTTTTCTTTTCTTTGAATTATCTTGATTTCATGAAATTGCTTGATCAAATAGTTAGTTACTGTATTACGGGTGATGCTCCTACTGGTGAACCATGTGGTTGGGATCCCGACAGTGAGGTGAATAGCGACCACCAAGCTAAAGGGTTATTGTGAGAATACTATTCGGAACGGGCAAATCCGACTTGATGATAACAATGTACACTCTGTATGGTATGTATCAGGCAGCAAGCAAAATATGGGGGGGGCGTTTGTTGTTGGCGGCAGTAGACGCAGAAAAAGAAAATAATAATAATAAATAAAATAAAATAAAATAGAATAAAATAATGACAGAAATAAATAAAAATAGAAATTCAATAAAAAAAATTAAATTTAAAGAGTCTGTCTGTTGGTTGAAGCAAGTGCGGTTTTTATTTTATTTTATTTTGATTTTACAATTCAAAATCGTACCAAAACCAACAATAAGACGTTGCTCCAGCTGCTGCAAGTAAAGAAGGTTTCAGTGGCGGCGGTTGATCGCGCCTCCACAAAAACGGCAGAGAGAGAAGGAGAGACCTGGAGAAGTTAAGCTAAGAAAGAGCCGTTGACAATCTGTTGTTGGTTCTTTCCACCATTGTTCTTTTTCTTCTTCTAACAGCTGTGGATAAGCCTTATGGCTTTTCTTTGTCCTGGCGCTATCAATTGAGCAACTCTAAATCTTTCAACAGGCAGATTGGAGCGTCTGTGGAATTGCTGCTGCCCAACCGATTACAATCACTAGGCTGCTCTACTCTCTACTCTGCTCTACTCTGCTCTACGTATGGATGGAGTAATACTCTGCCCTTCCTCTTGGCAAAGGTCCGCCTGCTCGTGCCGTGAGGCATCTCGACATATCTTATGTACCTTACATTAAGCGGTCTGCCAGGCACAGTCAGGCTGAGGCCAACGGCGTTGGATTGCTCTTTTCCCTCTTCATTGTTTGCCTTAAATGATTGGCCGTGGGCCTGGGCTGTTGACGTGGCTTCTGTCCTATAGAGACGGCTTGAAGACCGTCTGTCGCCTTGTCCGAGAGCTATCATCATCAATGCATGTTAGGAGGGTTCAACTGCAGAGCCACTACCTAAGCCATCGGTCGAATGGATTGAGAGTATGATGGCCCGTGAATGCACACACCATCGGGGCTCCGATACTCCGTACGTGGATTACGCTGTGTCCAACTGCGGCAAATTCCAATATGTTGCCGATTATATACGGAATGTTGTTGACAGGCAGATGACTACATGCTGCATGATGGGGGCTAAGACGGAGAGGAAGATGCTGATGATGACAGATGAAGCAGGTATGTTTGTATTGGATTAGAATGTAGGCTGCCTTGTCTGTATTTGCCGCAAACGACGGTTATAGCTCTTTTGACTGATAAGTTTAGTTGAATTGTTTATTACGAAATCAGTTCATATCTCTAGTTGAGGCAATGTCTAGCAGCTCTTTCATCTCTAGGTTCCTTTGCACGGATAACTCCCGCGCGCGAAACTTGCGCCGGTCATGCGTCTTGGAGCGCTGAACTGTCACTCTCGTGATAGATGAGTCTAGGACGATATTTACAGAATATGCCTAAGCGCAGTCGACGCCTCGAGCGTGACGGTGAAACGCTCAACTTAGAACACACGCCTGTGTTCGGTAGCGGGCTAGAAGATATGCCATTGCCCTGGGCGGTTGTTTGGCTTCCTCGAAACAGCAGCTCAGGCGTACCACACGATATTCTTGCTGCTCAAGTGACCTCCTACGTGGCGGCTGCAGGATGGCGCCCGCTCCGCCTTCCCCGCCCCTGATGATGCACCCATGGTTGGATTGACAAAAACTTATCCGCCACAACCCCAAGGGACTCAGAATTTTAGCCCCCAAGGCTGTAGTGGTGTAGGTGTATTTCAACATCGCTCTCTTAGGCTGTTTCATGACCTTTTCGAGCTACTTTTGATGCTTCACCGACGGTTTAGCCAACTCAGCGCCCCCCCTCCTCTCCCCACGGCGGAATGACCGTCGGATGATGACAGTCTGCTGGACCCCAAGATAGGCACTGGACCCTGGATCGGGACGAATTAAGATACTTTTGGTGCAATGGGGGAGGGTATACCGACGGCTGGACGGCTTCTACGCTCTATTTTGACCATCAACTGGCTGTTTTGTTGGGTCATTGCCTGTTATGCCTATTATTCGGAATACGTGCTGGTCATATCCAAGTGACTGTTTCATCAGGCAGCTTGTTGGTGCAAATCCGCAGCCTTTCTGTACTCGCAAGATGCGCATTGCTGCAGTCGATAAGGCTTTGTGATGAGCTCACAGGAACGATCCTTGCGAATGACGCATGTTAGACGTATTCGAAGTTTGGTAAGAGAATTGAGCTGCAGCCACCCGGGTATCCCCCCATTTGTTGTACGGTTCCGCCGCGATTGATCATTGAAAACCTCAGTCAAATTACGTTTGTCATTATTACTCTGTCTGTCTGTCTGTCTGTCTGTCTGTCTGTCTGTCTGTCTGTCTCTCTCTCTTACACCTCATGGGCCTGAGGTCCGCGGCCCCCATGTCGACTCGGAAGTGGCGTTCAATGTTCAAGAAAAGGACCTGACACGACACGAACGGCCCGCAACCGAGATCATCTGATCGAATTGATTTGCTTATTATCGCCAGGGCCTTTGTTCCTGTTGATAGGCCAGAATGTTGGTGGTGCTTACCAGAACTTTAGACCCTGCTTGCTTAGAAGGGGGGGTCTACCAAGCGGTAGGATACCACCGCTGGAAAAACATCGTTGTTTGTTTTATTTTTATTTCTAATTTTTTTTAAAGAAAAAGCCTATCTGAGCAATTAATAAGAGCAATTCTTGCTCGTCACGTTCATGGCAATCAATTTCTTGGTCGAAAAGCACGCCATTTTTTGACGACCTACCGCGTGGGGGCTCCGTTGTGGCCGATTTATTAGCAATTGCGCCTCACATGCTATGCCAAAACTGACCAATTGGCTATCGTATTTGCGTATCGCTACGGAATACGCGGGCTTCCTTTTTCACCACCGAGGTCGCAATTAGCTGCTGATAACTACAGAAGTTTTACAGAATTTGATCAGCACGTGTAAATAAAGTCCTAGCGACTCTCCGGTATCGCCCGAGAAAAAGAGTGAGCCGCTTTATAACGACGTGGATAGATCCACGCGGCACTTGTCCTCTATCCTGACCGATGAGCCATAATCTTATGAAAATGATGGCAAACTATTCTTCTTCTAATCATCCGAGAATGCGAGCTTGCACAAGGGTTTCTGTCGAGTTGGTGCCCAACACATGTTGCTGCTCTAAGCTGAGTACTGCTGAGGTGCCCATATGTGCATGAATACTGCAAGGATACACCATCTCAGAAACACAGCGCCAGGGGAAGGCAGCCGAGGAATGATGACAATAATAATGATAATAGCTTTAAAATAATAATAATAAACAAGCACTATGAGTTTGCCTTGCGCTTGGATTTTTATTTTTATTTTATTTTATTTTATTTATTTTATCCTATGAATTTATCATTTTTATCTTTTCTATTGGATGGCCGTACTAAGCAAGCTGCTATCCGGCCAAACTGAGACTTGTTTGGGTTACTCTCCCATCTATTTCTGGGGGTATCACACGGGAAGATTTGTTCACTTTTATAGGGTGTACCTTGATGAAATTGGTTTCCGCATGAATAAGCAACACTCAATATGATGTGTTACTAGGTCAGGGCTGTCGGACAACGTTAGACACCCAGGCCATATTCAGTTGAGCTCTGCGGAGGTTGCGATGGCCGGACTTGTGTGGTTGAACATGACCAAAGGCTCAACTCGTATTCATTCTGTGTACGGAGTACACTAATTGGATTCAATCTTAAGTCATGCTGAGAAAATCTGTAATTTCATCTGAGACGAAGGCGCTCTTTCATGACTGAGTAGAAACCTGCCAACCGAGCTTGCTGGAGGAAACTTGCTGGAGACCGTTAGCTTTATTAGAGTACAATTGTGTCTCTACACTTACACTGTTATCTGGCATTGCATTGCTACCTTATCAGCGTTTTATTTGCTTTCCATTGTGTCTGTAGACAAGATATGAAAGCAGGACTGTATCCGAAGGAATTGAGAGATTCGTATCTTGTTGGGTACACACACGGCTGGTGCGAGGTACAATTTCCGTCAACAGCTTTGAAAACTCTGGTATAGATGAATACGATGGGGCTCTGATACACGGTATGTAAGTCTCAGTTGACTTTGCTCCAGACCATTTCCAGCTTTTCCGAAAGAGCATGTTACCGGTTGCTCAGTTATGACTCGGTGTACCCATACGCACGCACGATTCTGTCGGCCGCGTGCTGCTGCGTTACCACTTTCATTCATGCGTACCCCCTTCGTGGGAAGAGAGATGTGGGTGTGAGAACAGCCCTACTGGATTTGGGGGGGGAGGGGTGTTCCTCGTCTTGACGGGACACCTTATTGGAAGCATTTGGACGCATAGGACGGGAAAATGAATATCACGGAAGGCTGCTGGCATTTTGCCCCATGGGGAAGATGCTGCGATGAATGATGATTTTTTTTTCTTGGTGCGGAGGATTGGTGGTCCTTTTGCCCGGCCCAAGCGGTCCAAGCTTGATCAAACCTGGGGGGAAAGGAGTTTCACAATGAAAGTCGTTTAGTCGCCGAGACGGGCAGTTGCTTTTTTGTTCGGGAGGGACGTGTTTGGCTGAACAAGGGGGGACGGACGCACAAGCAAGAACCACGCCCCTCCTCGTCTTTCTTACCCACAGGCAGAAGGATGAGCGAATGCAGCAGTGTCACAGTGAAATTGAGGCGCGGGTCAGCCTTTTTTTTTTTTTTTTTTTTTTTTTCTTGAGAAGGCAGTTGATGATATGATGTTCGAGATTCGTCCCCTTTTTACATACAGCTTTATTCTTTTTTCTTCTAAATCACATTTCCAAGATTCACTAGTTTTCCTTTTTTTTTTTTTTTTTTTTTCTTGCTCATGACGATCATGTGGTCTGGCTCAAGGCCATTGTCGTTTTGGGGTCGAGCCGCTTTGAAGTCCCCACGGCATACAGCATTACACAGACGATCAAAGAGGGCTGAACAAGAGGAGAGAGGGTGGGAGGGGAGGGAAGAAGGTGAGATCATCTGCTGGAGGAGCAAGACATTTTCTGTTTCTTCCTTCTCTGAAGAAGGAAATAAAAAAAAAAAGGCGCCGATGGAAGTTTTAGGCGGCGCAAGACCTGGCGCTCCCTCGGCCGATGTTGGATTTGCCACCTCTTGTGATGCCTATTACTTGGGATTTTTATTTTTTTTAATTCTCCAAAAATAAATAAATAAATAAATAAATAAAGACGAATAATAATCATTTGCGACTGACTGAGGATGGGGGAGGGGGAATTAGCAAGTCTCGGAAGAAGAGAGACAAAAAAAAAAAAAAAAAAAAAAAAAAAAAAAACGCCACAGCGATACACGCACCTTTTCACACGACCTTGCGCCAGCGTCGTACTGCGAATGGCCGGGCCACTGCGGGTTGCGAGCCTACTGGATAGTAATAGTAACATGGGGGAAGAAAAGAGGGCAAAATTAAAGAATATTAAAAAAAAAATGAGGAGCGATGACTCGACCTCCACGCGATGGTGGACAAAATCTCTTGATGGTTGTCTCAGATATGTGGCCAATGCTGGACGGACATGATCTCTGTTTTGGGGGGTCTTGATCACACCGACTGTTTGAACTGCCGTCCAGCTCAGGCTCTGTGAGCATGACCTCTTGTCTTTCGATCCCCGTCTTGGCGCGGCTATGCAGCTGTGAGAAGGCTGTAATGTGTATATACTGTATGGCTTCAGAGGATGTTTGCTAAATGTGTGTGTGTGTGTGTGTGTGTGTGTGTGTGTGTGTGTGTGTGTGTGTGTGTGTGTGTGTGTGTGTGTCTCATATCATTTTGTTGTACAAGGAAGTGTAAGCTGAGCATCTTGTAGTGTTACAGAAGGATGATTGATTTGTCGAGAGGCAACGAGGGTGCTGGCCAATGGGGGGGTATGAGAAAGGGATAATGACTTGAGAGATGAATAGACGAATAGCATAAGAGGATGAACCCAAAGACAAAACAATAATAATCAGATAGGGGATTTGTTTCTGAGAGAAACAAGAAATGACATAAGATAATTTGAATTGGAGGGGGGTGTGTGGGATATAGTAATGCATTACATGGGGAAAGTACTCCGTGAAGGGCTAACTGAATTCTTGGACTACGGGAATCAAGTATGGTGTAATTGAGGATTTATTGAAGAGTGTAGAATGAGGGCTAACTTTTGCTTTGGATTGGGAAAATTAGAGGAGGCTGAGGGGAGGTTTCATGCAAAGAGGAAGATGTATGAAGATGCGATACGAGGACTTGAAGTATAGAATGTTGCGTGTGAATGGATAGAAATAGAGTGTGGAATTCGTTTCACTATAACATTGATGATAATGAACTGCGAAAACTAAGTGAGATGAAGCCTTTGATGCATTTTGTCTTTTCATATAGTAATCCTTTCATCTTCTAATTGAATAGTGAGGATTGGACTTTTTTTTTTTTTTTTTTTGTTTGGTTTTTTTTTTTTTTTTTTTTGGTCTGCTTGCTTTGTTAGATTATAACCAAGAAAGCCGGTCAGTGTCTTAGGACGTTGCAGTCATAGTGCATTTATCACTTATCTTGTTTATACGCTTTTTGTCGGAAAAACATTGAAAGCAAAGAATGAACGAGATGTAAAAAAACTATGTTACAGTCTAAAGTTATTGTGGTAGAGTTAACTTGGCTTATAGCGTCTTGTTGATTCGCGAGATTATTGACTATTTGGCGGCAGATATAACAACTTCAGGTCTTTAGAATTTGAAGCAAGGAAACTGAGTGTATTTGAAAAGCGTTGTACTGATATAATTTGATTGCTTAGTTGGCTGCTAATATGCTCCTTTACGAAACTGTTGTTGAAAATATAGACTACCTCATTAGCAAGGGAGTAAATAATCTTACAACAACTGGACAAAGAGCCCTGTAATGAATGGTTCAAAGTTATGAATGAGACAGGGGGAATCAAGAAGAAGAAGAACGCATGTATTTGGGAGCTGGGCTAGCTGAAAAAAAATCAGAGAAAGTATGATTGTACAAGTATGCTTCCAGTGGGCTGAGCTTGACAAAACAGTGTATTCTGTATAAGCGCTCCTATAGCATTCAATATTCAGCCGTTGGAAATAAAATACGAGCCCACTTGACAAGAAACTATTGATTCCATCAGCAATCATGCCTTCACCCAAACGCCATCCCGGCACTGGGGAAGCCAGACTCCGGCAAGGGTGGAGGCTCCGAACCTCCCGAAGTGGTCCGGCGGCATCCCCCGGCATCCCCACCCCGGCCCGTCTCTATGGGGCGGAACGACTGATGTCATGTTACTATACAGGCAGGCACCTAGTACCTACTCGTAGATATGTACTTTCGTACTTTGTAATCGTACGTCTCTCTCTTCTATACTCCGTACCCTCGTTCATAAGCATGGGAGGGGGGTAGGGATGTTCGCATTTACCCTTTATGATCCGCAGTGCATATAAATAAAATAAAATATATACTTGTACGGAGTATACAAGTAGGAATTTCCATCTTTGGGTTTCAAGGAACAAGGGAAATAAGCAAAATACGACGAAATATGACCATCGCCGGCGATCATCCTAGACCGGTGATTTTCGCAAGTAAAGGTACCGTAACGGGCTCTCTTGAATCTGAGCCATCACACACCGGCTTCCCGGGGATTAACTCAAAGGCTCCCAGGGATGAGAATAAGAGAGAAAAAAAATAATTTTAATTCAGGAAACTCCAACCAGGAATACAACCCACGTGGACTGCTGCGAATTCCCGTCAGCATCTTGTCAAAGGTGAGGTGCTCCACGCCGAAAGTCCACAAGCCGTACATACCGCGTATGCACTGCATGGAGTATGGGAGTATGGGAGTACGCGAGTAAAGACAGTACCGGTACACAGATACTCGTATGTACGATTACAGGTATGCAATGCATCGTCGCAGACGCCGGATCCTTGAGTGTCAGCAACAGTAAACCTGCTTCGTTGTACGGAGTACCTACTTGTATGCTACTGCGACCCAGAGGCTTACTCGTACCCCCCATATCTTGGACTCTTCCTCCTCCTTTTCTAAGCTGCGTCAAATATAGCTTTCGTTAACGTCCAATGGAGCAAAACACGTGCACTAGAACATGCGAAGAAAGGGGCCCCCTCTCCCATGAAGTGTTCAAGCAATTCAGTATGCAGCTCTAGTTCTTTCGTAACATAAGCAGACAGACAGACAAACTAATCTTCTTCCTCAGACCGAGGTGCGATCGGTGTCTATGATACTCCGTACAGAATCTCCACTTAATGAATTCTGAATGTCTGCTAACAATTCAAAATACGGTAGAATCAATTCTCACGTGGGGGCGATTTTAAAATAAAATAATTACATAATAAAGAAGATAAATACTCCGTAAAAGGTTCGTAATTACCCCCTGTAAATAGCATCGCTTCACTTTATAAAATTACTCTATGCGGACAGCCGCTCGTCTTGTAGAGGAAAGTGGCAGGATTTACTGACCACGATTATTCTGCTAGTGTCAAAGGTGATCTTCGATCACGATGTCGCAAGATATTTTCGTCCGTAAGCCTATACACCCTCTCTTTTTTTTGGGTAGTGAGTAGCAGGTTATATATGAACCCTTCACACACACCCCCCCCCCCTTCCCCCCTGGCACAGCAAGGGCCGGCCCGTATAGTACAAGTTGTATACAAGTAACGGAAAGACTTTAGCCGCAGTGTGTGTGTGTGTGTGTGTGTGTGTGTGTGTGAGTGAGAGAGAGAGAGAGAGAGAGAGGCAGAGCTTTTGGCAAGGGCCTGAGTATTATTCTCATTTGTAACATTTCCCCTTTTGTTTTGGATGTGTATGGCATGGTACAAATTTTGTATGGCATGGCACAAAACACTCGTATATGGTGCCTAGATTACAGTCATATCTCAGATGCTCACCATAACGCCAAGATGCTGCAAGCGATGTATCCCGTGTCACGGATGCGGTAACGGGTAACCATGGCCATGGGTTCCGGGTGTGGGGGTTCCCCTCTGCTTATGAGAACGCTGTGTCGTGATGCTAGTCCGCGATGAAGAAGGAAGGTGGTATTCATGATGACGATGACACTAAGAAAGAAAGAGGTCAGTATTGGTCCACAAACAAGGCTGAGATGACAGTAAGCCAGAGTGTTAACGGAGTATTATGTGTACCATTATGTTGATGTGATTGATTGCCTGTATACTTAACATTACATGTTACTGTGTATAGTTAGTAGCGGTCTGATAAATTACGATAGAATTATTAAAGTTTGCAGGATGCTGTTGTTGTAGAGGCCTCATCAGAGACGAGACTTTGAGATTGATGGCAGAATAGGGGCTAGTGATGCGTATGTAGCATAGGTAACATGAAGCGTTCCATTGTTTGACTATTTGAGGCTATACTCCGAGCATTATTATAAAGTACTGTTGATCTCCACAGGTGTGATATACTATTGAAGTCTATCAATTCTCATGAGAGGAGAGTTCAACATTACTACCATACAACTCTAAGCTGCTAGTCAATATATATATATATATATATATATATCTAAATCTTCAACTGTTTCGAGTGCATTATGTACTAGGTTTCTCCAGGTTATGACGACATTCAATGCGCAATGCCCTTGAATTAGGACGATACAAAACCAGGTGTTTGGTAATACTACCATGCCCATCGTGTTCTGCCGAGAAAGGCTTTTGATGGAACCACTGGAGTGGTTGAAGTGGTGCCCATATTTTAAATTTTTGTGAAGATCCTCAGTCTAATGTAACACGGTGTGTTTTATGCTTTATGCAAGTGAATAATGAAAATGAACTCCATTGGATATTGAACTTTTACATTCTCCTCGAAGAATCTTCTCCTCGAAGAATCTCAAAGTCGCTTTCAACAACTCTCATTCTCTTTTACCCAAAGGCTGGTTGGTAACTACTACTACATGGAGTCATTCGATGACAAGCTATTAATCTTCCAGCATATTTACCTCGTACGATATTTGCTTTATATATATATATATATATATATATAAATACTGCCACGCATTTTCAACCGTTTACAAATCAAAAGGCATAGCTGGCTAATCCGGATGCTGCCCGCTCAGCGGTCCGCTATCCGCCTGCAGCGGGAATGATACTAGTATTCCGTAATTCTATCAAGAGATGGAGGCCGTGTACCTCACATACGCGGCACTTCCGATCCGCCTCCACACTCTTGCATGGTCTTCAAACATCAAATATGAAGATCGTCGCAGCAAAAAAATCTACTTGATGGCTCCTCCTAACTCGGACATACAACGCACTCGCTCACCGATTCCATGGCTGGCTGTTATCAATGGCCAAAGGGGGGAGGGGAGGTATAATACTCTGTAGGTGGACCACAGACCGAAATCAGATCTCGTCAGACCAATGAAGAGAAATAGGAAAAGAGGTTTTGAACGATTTGTTTCCCGCCCCCTACATTCTCGCTTTCGTCTCACAATATTGATAATATACTTGTATAATATATACGGAGTATATATATATAATACTTCCTTTGCGGATGACCGGCTATCGTGGTTAATTAGAAATAAGGGGGTTTCCTGATCTGATGATAGACAAAGTTGCTTATTACAAGGAGCACAGACTACTTTTATTTGTTCACATGATACAGTACAGTATATGACTTTTTATTCCGATCGAAAAGAAAAAAACATTTACCTTCGCTTAACCCCTCGCATGGGAAGGG
>JACBYL010000209.1:0-26613 GCA_015266385.1 Trichoderma oligosporum | reverse complement strand
CCCCCCACCATCACCAAACAAACAACTTACAACTAACTTGACACAAAGACGCCTTGATGAGCACAACAAAATACAAAAGGGTCATATTTGTGCTTGAATCACGAGTTTCATAGCCCTCACACATCCAGAGCCTGGCACTCTCCTCGACGGCTTCAGCATCAACCATGAGTTTCGCAATCGAAGTGCCAGGGGACGCGGCTCCGTTATCCATGCAAGAGCTTTGCCGCACTCTTCACGCTGCAACCTCCTCGTCTGACAATGTTCAGCGTCAGGCTGCTGGTCAACAACTCAGTACTTGGGAGTCACAACCAGGATACTACTCTTCTTTGCAGGTATAATATCTTTCTTTTACGCCTCTTCTGTCCACTTTTGGCTGTTATTTAGCGCTAATATCTTTGGCTCGTTTCAAAGTCGGTGTTCCTCGACAAGTCTCTCCCCCTCGAAATTCGATTCCTAGCAATCATACAAATCAAGAACGGAATAGATAGATATTGGAGGTTGTATTCGCATTTGAAGAACGGGATCAGTTCAGAGGAGAAACGTTTGATTCGGTCACGACTCTTCCAAGGTACGATTGAAGAAGAAGAAAGGAATCTAGCTTTGCACAATGCCTTGGTTATCGCCAAGGTAATCCGGATCGATTATCCAAATGATTGGCCCGAGGCCTTGCCCAGTATTATCGATCTCTTACGATCCACTAGAAATGCCAACCAACATCACCTTTATGGCACATTACAGGCCCTGTTACGGGTCGTCAAGGAGATGGGAACCGCACGATTGAGAAAATCACAAACGGCACTGCAGTCGGTCACGCCCGAGATTGTCTATCTTTTGTCAGAGATATACTCGGAAAAATCATCGTCATGGACGGCTTTTCTGAATAGCGGGCAAGGAAATGGCGATGAAGCCAGTTTGGCCATGATGAATAGCCTTTTCTCTTTAAAAATTCTACGTCGCCTCATCGTTGTAGGCTATGAGCGACCTCATGGAGACAGCTCTGTTAACCAGTTTTGGACCATGTCTCAAAATCAATTTGGTCAATTCCTCAGCTTCGTGAACCACGACTCTGCCGTACCAGCGTCATACCAGGACTTGGTGGGGAAGCACCTCCTTCAATTCACCAAGTTCCACATCGACATATCCGAACAGCATGCTGCTAGCTTTGCCTTTCTTCCCAATTCGCTGTCTCTCGTTAATGCATACTGGGATCTGATATCAAATTTTGCTGAAGTATTTGATTCATCAGGTGGCATTCGCCAAGGCTCTGGTGGCGATTCCGGGGCCAAGGCGAAAACAGAAGGACCCCTAATGGAGAGGCTTGCTCTGAAAGGTTTGCTACTTCTTCGCGCCTGCGTGAGAATTGCCTTCCAGCCTCTACAGACATTTAAATACCGGACACCGGAGACAAAAGCTGAGCAAGAAGAGGCAAAGGCCATTATTAAGACTGAACTTTTTAAAGATGAATTAGTGATTCAGATTGTTAATTCTATCATTACTCACCTGTTTGTCTTTCGTAGATCGGATCTCGACGCTTGGGAGGAGGACCCGGAAGAGTGGGAACAGCAAGAGCAGCACGAGGGCAGTGCATACGAATGGGAAGTTCGGCCATGCGCAGAGAAGCTGTTTTTGGATTTACTCACCAATTTTAAGCAGCTTTTAGTACCACCACTGCTGTCGTATTTCCAGACGGCGCAATCTCCTCAGGCGGACATAGCTACAAAGGAAGCGGTTTATACAGCCATGGGCCTTGCCGCTGCGCATGTCATGAACGTGTTTGACTTTGATGCGATACTAGCTTCGACCATTGTGAATGACGCTCAACAGCAAGGTGGTCTATATAAAGTCCTACGACGACGAATTGCCATCTTGATTAGCCTATGGGCACCGGTTAAACTAGGAGAAACTAGCCGGCCAATTGTGTACCAGATTTTTCGCCATTTCTTATCTCCAAGCGATGAGACGAATGATGTCGTCGTAAGAATCACAGCGGCTAGGCAGCTTAGGTGGGTCGCCGATGAGATTGACTTTAGTGTCGAAGCATTCTTGCCCTATACTTCAGATGTTCTCAACGCCCTAATAGAGCTTGTCCAAAACGTGGAAAGCGATGAAACCAAGCTAGCCATACTTGAATCCATTCGAATTTTAGTAACTAGAATGGAGGAGCAAGTATCGCAGTTTGGGGACCAGCTGATGATTGCTCTCCCCTCGGTGTGGGAGAGTTCTGGCACAGAAGAATACATGATTAAACAAGCGGTAATTGCCATCTTTGCGGCACTTGTTATGAGCATGGGCCCCAACTCTCAGCGTTATCAGAGCTATATGCTCCCTCTATTGATTGAAGCTGCTCGACCCGGCTCAGACTTGCACCTAAACCTCATTGATGAATCGTTGGAGCTCTGGAATGCTATTCTTATGCAGAGCAAGCCTCCGCTGGCGCCGGAGATTGTTGACTTGGCTAAGATGCTACTTCCATTACTAGAGTATCAGTCAGAGACAGTATCACAAGCCTTGTCTGCTATTGAATCCTACATTCTCATCGCCCCTACAGCGATGTTGGAGGACAGATTTCGACGGCCGACCTTGACAGCGCTGAGTGGTGCTTTAGATTCCAAAAGCCGAGAGGTTGTCCGCGTAAGCACCACTTGCATCGAATATCTTATTCGATCAGCGGCCGAACTTGGGGGGAGTGATGGAGTATCAGTCGTGATTCGAGACATGGTTGATATCGGTTTCATGAACAAGATTATGACGAACCTCCATGATGCGTGGGAAGCCAATCAAACCACCGGACCCAACAAAAGGCAGAGCAAACTCAATACGGTCACACAGGGCGACTATTTTGCGATCCTCGCCCGGTTGATATTAGCTGAGCCAAATCTGTTTGTGCAAATGCTGAGTGCGTTTGGGAACGTCGACCAAGTGTGGAGCTGGCTCTCCACAGAGTGGTTCTCATACCAATCGAGAATGGATAACATAGACCGTCAGAAGCTGTACCTCCTTGGCTTAACGCGTCTTCTCGAACTGGCTTCGCCAATACAAGAGCTGATTTTGGGTAAACTCCAAGACTACATGGATTTATGGACAAATATCATTATAGATCTTCAAGACGGCGTGGTGGACGGCACGGATTGTCTGATTTGGGAAACAGAGATTGAGGTTTTTGAGTATGATACCCCGAAGATGATCCTGGAGAGGCAAAGTCATCATAAAGATCCGATTCATTCTGTGAATGCGTTGCAGTTTGTCAAAGCTAGGCTACAAGATGTGGTTGCTCGCATCGGCGGTGAAGCAGCTTTCCAAGAGAACTGGGCGGTCAACGTGGACAAGGACGTTATGGAGAATTTCCAGAAGATGATGAACGGGGTGCAGTATTGAGGAATGATTGATGAGATGGCGCCCGGGAGTAAAGAAAGCAATTGGGCTGTAATGAGCATATGACTTAGGACTTGGATGACGAATCCAATACGTTTGGTCTTAGAGAAGCGAAGGCAATAAAACACTCTAGAGCCGACAGTTATTACGGAGGGAAAATATGGAAGAAGAAATAAGAGAGAGAGAAAAAGGGGGGAGGCATGAAACATGAAATTTGATTATATAAAGACTGTAGCCAACTGCATTCACTTTTGTCTTGCTTTTAATAAACCAGTATAGACAGAGCAAGTGTAGGTAGACATGAAAAAGAAATATTGGCCAACTTCATTACAACCTGCTGTTACCCTCCTGCGGAATCTTGATAATAACCTTGCCCCAAGTTCCCCTTCCTCCAAGCGCAACAAGCGCATCCTTGATCCTATCGAGGCCGACAAACTCCTCATCCGTATACTCCGTGCCCTTGATCTTACCATCTTTAACCAACTGCATAATCCCCTGCCATACCTTGGTAATAGTCCCCCGCTCATGAATAGAATACGCACCCCAGTGAATACCGACGAGAGAAATGTTTTTCAGCAGCACTTTATTCATAGCAACCTTTTCAATGCCGCCTGCGGCGAAGCCCACGATGAGGATACGGCCGTTCCAGGCTGTGCATTTGGTGGACTTGTCGACGAGGCCAACGGGGTCGTAGACGATATCGACGCCGCGAGATTTAGGGGTTAGAGCTTTGACCTTGTTGGGCCAGTCTGGGTCGGAGTAGGAGATGGCGTGGTCAGCGCCGAAGAGCTTGGCGATTTCGAGTTTGCGGGGCGTGGAGGCCGTGGCAATGACGGTGGCGCCAAAGGCTTTGGCGACTTTTGGGAGATGTGAATGTTAGTTTTCTTTGTTGGTTGAAGATGGTGGTGGTTATTATTGATGATGATGATGATGATGTGTATGTGTGTGTGTGTTTTGTGAGTGATCTCATCTCATCTTCATTCGACTTATTTCCCATTCTCAACAGGACTCCCCCCCCTTTTTTTTTCATCCATTCCCCAAACAAAAAGAATAAGAAGAAAAAAACAAGGCAAAGATGAAGATGAAGGGAAAACTCACCCTGCACAGCCGCAAGCCCAACTCCTCCAGCAGCCGCATGCACCAAGACATAATCACCAGGCTTGATTCCAGCTCTGACCACCAACGCGCCATAACTCGTTGGCGCCGTGACAAACAGGCCTGCCGCATCCCGAAACGACCAACCTTCCGGCACAGGCAAAAGCGTCACCTCCTTAGCACACAACTTGGTCGCAAAGGCACCCTGTGAAGCGCCAAAGACGCGTGATCCGACAGGGAAGCGCGGCTTGGAACTGGTGCGTGGCGTGGAGACGATGGTGCCGGCGAATTCAGCTCCGGCAATCCATGGGAAGGCTTGAAAATAAGAGTGTATGTTAGCTTTACGTTTTGTTTTTGTTTTGGGGGGTTTTTTTTTGGTTTTTTTTTCTTTATGAAGATGAGAATTGTCTATTCACATCACATATACATATCAAAGGTAAAGGGGGGCAAAAAAAAAAAAAAAAAAAAAAAAAAAAAAAAAAAAAAACTCACGCGGCTGATTCTGATATCGCCCTTGAACTTGTAGGATATCAAAGAAATTGGCTGCCGCGGCGTTCACTTCAACCAGATACTCATCATCTTTGGGCACCGGATCAGGAAGATCAGTTACCTTGAGCTCTGCAGGACTCTATAAAGAAAGCACACAAGAAGAATTTAAATTAGTTTTTTTTTTTTTCAATTTCATTTCATTTCATTTCAGCTGATATATTTGTTTGTTTGTTTGTTGTTTGTTTTGTTGTTTGTTGTCGTCCATCACCATTATTAGATCAGGACTTAAGGAGTGAATCAATTGAGTAGACTAGACTGACTAACCTTGACATATTTCTGGATTTCAATGCCACGCATCTTTGCAGCCGTGGAAATACAATGAGATGGATTCAAATGAAATGATGATAAAGAAAGAGAAAGAAAGAAAGAAAGAAATAATGGCAAATACAATAAGTAGAGAGAATCTAACAAATAGTAAGACCGACAATAAAAAATGAATTGAAGAGTCCAAGTCCCGTCAGCCGAATAGCCGGCCAGGCCGTCTTATATTGTAATCGAGAGGAGCCGAGGGATCTGGAGTGCGCGCCTCCGCAGCAAAGAGTAGCGCCGGGCTGAGCTTACCGAAAGAGCCCAGAGCTCCGCTTTGTACGGTCTATCTTTAGATTTTACCCAGTTGATAACCTCATGGCTTCTTCTACTTCGTAAGCTCTCACCATTTCAGCTGTTTTCATTTGGTAAACACTTGGTCCCCTTTTGAGATGGATATAATTAATATATTCCATTCTCTATGCACTCAATGGCCATAGATTATATACTAGCAGCACCGGCAATTGACCTATCAACACCAGACCAGTATGATTTGTTATTGGTGAAGTAAGAAGCGTCGTCTCTTCATACAAAGAAATACTTCTTTATTACCGTCACTGGGGGAAAAAAGAGAGGGGGAAAAAAAAAGAAAAAAAAATAGTAGTTACACTGATTGAATCGCGCCCGATTGCCATGCTAACTCTTGAAATTTGGCTCCTCCAAAAAAGCCTGCGTCCATGATGTCTCTCACTCATAGCGCTAAAGGTGCACCGTCGCGGCCATTGTGGCCATTGTAGCCAAATATGTCAACAACGTCCATTATTCGCGTTTGATCCTAAACCTGAATCGACTCCGTCTGCCAATCAATTCATCCCTAATCAGTTACCACCCAGCAAGTGTTCAACAGCACCTTGCACACTCCCTCCGCTCCGTCTTAACGCAGCCACGTTTCGATCAAAGTCATAGAATCCCATATCGTTCAGCTGTCTGAGCTGTTCCGCATAGCGCTCCTCTGGTGGCCTATTGTCCGGTGGAGCGGCCGCGGCGCCGGCTTGTGGAGCAAACATCTGCATCATCTGCTGAAACTGTTCTGGGTTCATGGCAAAAGGATTGGCTCCTCCGGGTCCGGCTCCGGCTCCAACTCCGGCTGGGGGTGATGGGAACAAGGCCGCAAAAGGGTTCGCCGCTGGCTGGGACTGAGCTGCGCCTTGACCCTGTCCCGCCTCTGTACCACCCCCTGCTGAGGCTCCTGCTGCTGCTCCTTGAGTCTCCGTCGAATTCGGTGCGCCGCTGTTTGGCTGAGGCGGGAATTGAGTCCCAGTCATTGCGTTCAAGCTCTGCAGCATCTGTTGGATATTCATACCGCCCCCGCCCGTTAATCCTGGCATCATAAAGGGATTTGCAAACGGATTTTGCTGTTGGTTTCCTTGACCAGCTGCGCTTTCTGTCGCAGGCGCATCGCTTGGAGTTGTGTCCGTGGCGCCAGGAGCAGGGAATGATGAATCACCTCGGCCGCCCATGTTCCGCTGCATTCGCAACGCCTGCGTCATCATCTGAGGGTTACTCATCATCTGTCGCATAAACGGAGATGTAATGAGCTCTCGAGCATTCGGGATAGTTCGCAGCATGGGGTTCGAATCGATGAGCATATTAACAAAGTCAGGGTTATTGAGGGCTTCGTTCATAGACTGTTGTACGTTGGGATCTGACATCATACGCTGTAATCGCTCTTCGTCCATAGGAGGGCCCATCTAATTCATCCATGCCTTTGGTCAGCAGCTGTTTAAACAACCGGGAGGATAGAAAAAGAAAAAAAAAAAAGAAAAAAAAAACTTACGCCACCATCAGGGCCAAACATATCCATACCAGGGAGATTGATCTGGTGGCCAGCATATCTAGCACCAGTCAAGCCAGCCAAAGGGTTATTAGCGGTGCCAGATGCCATGTTAGTCGGTACTGCCTGCGGCGTCGGGGTAGAAGCAGAAGCAGACTGGCTGGGGTTGCTGGCGGCGCTCTTGACCATGTGGATAGTGTTGTTGGGTTTAATCTTGTAAGTTGCCAGCACATCATCGTTCTTCATAACTCGGCCTGAGTAAATGAGTCGCTGGCGCTCGACCGGAATGTTTTCGAATTCAGTGGTTGACAGCTTAGTCTTCAAATCGAGAACAGTTGCCGACTCGGACATGGTGATGGTATGGGTGCCATCCTGTGACGTCTTCACCTTGAAGGTGATCTGGGCATCACTGCCCGCCTCTGAGTTATCAGCCATGAAGATTTTTTTGTTTTTATTTTATATTGTTTTTTGTTGTTTCAGAAAAGAAGAGGTGTAGATGCGGCTGTGGGATAAGGCAAACAGCTGCCAACTATGGTTATTGGCACGAGTTGTGCGGGGGGGACGAGATGCCGCACGCCAGAGCCGAGGAGGAGCCAGAGGGCAGGCAGAAACAGTGCCAGTGAGAGATTATTCTAACAAGGCGGACCTCAAAGAAGGAGAGACAGGGAAAGCGAAAAAGGAAAAAGGAAAAAGCCCAAATTAGTGAGATGAATGTGTAAGCGAAGACAGCCGTGGCAAAGAAGCGCGCAAAAAGTTGGCTGATGGTCAGGCTATATATGAAGTGGGCAAAAGTCCGTGTTAATAATGAAGAGGCTGAAGCGCCGCGTTTGATGGCTCTTGACTCCAATGGTGGGGCAGCTGTTAATTATCGTATAGTGAAGTTTGGTACAGTAGTAGGTTAGAGTCAGATATGCGAAGTACCTACAAAGTACAGAGCAGCAGTGCCTTTGTTCAGTGCATGGATAGGTTATACAGTAGCTGAGAGGCTTAGATTGCCTAATCTATTGAGTTATTCCGTCTTCTTTATATCCTTTAGGAGATTTTAAATACCAAATCATGATTGATACGATACAATGGTACGGTCCGTTATAAAAGAATAATTCAGCACCTGCACGAAGTACGCAGTACCTACTAGGTATTCCATTAGGTACATACAGTGGCATTTTATGGAGCTGAAGACATAGACTCTTGGACAGCTGCTTCTATCACCGTCTGTGGGCTTCTGTGGCCACCTAAAAAATTAAATTTTACTTGTACATCTGTTCTACCCTAGACAATACGCATATGAGCTGTGATATGCCGTAAAGGCCGTCTCCATCCGTATTAATGGGTGTCTATATTAAATCGCTAATATACAGAAAGAAAGAAAAAGTGAAATGGGAAATCGAATTCATTGGCAAACATTTAGAATCTGAACTGCTTCACGCAATGCGTCAAGTCGCGCATATATTATAGTCTAAGATATTGCTTAGAGTGGTACCAGACTGCAGCAAGGTACAACGACTTTGCGATCCTTATATTATGTATGATGCCCACAAGTAGTAGATGTTGGCAATTTACTTATTGGGGATTTGCTAATATTTTCACAAAAGACAGCAGATCTAATTCAAATGCGCATCTCAAATATTGGTTGGAGAGTGAGTTCCTGTTGGCAGTACCTGCTATGTACCAGATGAGCCTGATTGTAGTTACTTGAGCGTTAGCTGTTGTACTCCGTTCAGAGGGTCTAACCTGAGCTTTAGCGGTTAACACCCGTAGCTATGTACCTACTAATAAGGCAATACCCTGTAAATGTACATGTACGTACTCTGTCCTACACCACAAGAGACATCTCAACGCATGCGAACGAGAAGCTTATTCAAACTTCATCTCATTCATCACATCGTCACTCAATAATTGTATCACGCCAACTACATCATAAAGATATATTCTATCTTTGATTGAATCCCTTCTTATCCGCTTTGATATGGTATAATAGCTTTTCAAAAGAACATTAATTAAAAAGACCCATCAACATGCCATCATCACCATGATTCAAGGCATCTTTTACGCTAGATTCTTTCCTCAAGAAGGTATCTCAGTCCCTCCCCAACCATTCATATCTATTATCCTCCTTCTACTTCCCTCTTTAGTAACAGAGTATTCATCAGTAAAATTATAAATAAAAATAATAATCTAAAACTAACTTGACCGCAGGCCCCAAAGTCGTCGCTCAAGCTCCTCCAGGCTGCATCACTTCTGCCGACAATAGCTCGCGCACTCCCCTCGTCGATTTTGACGTCTTGCAAGAATACATCATCCCTCGCCAGGCCTTTTGCAATCGCTACGTCACTATCAATTCTCCTGATGGCAAATATACCATCTTAGGCTTCCCCGTTGTCATTGCGCATACCAAGTATATGCGTAATGAGTTCATCTTCAACTTTGGCTTGCTGGTCGAAGCTGAGTGCGACCAGACGCCTTACGAGAGAGTTGTAAGATGTCTGGCGGAAACGTTTGCCGAGATGGAGAAGCAGAACGAGTACCTGAGTCTTAGCGAGGCAAAGGGTCCCGAAGGCGACGGCTTGAGGAGGCCGATTGAGAGTTTGCTTGAGATTGTCAAAGAAGATTTGAATAATTATGGCGAGTGCATGATTCCAGTTGGTAAGTGCTTCCAATTCTTTGCCATCCTTTTGAGTTAGTTCATATAAAATACAAAATAATGATTACTAAAACGGCTCTCAGACGAAGCAAACACCATCAACATGAAGCTCTTCCCTCATCATGCCAACCCCCCAGCAGTCAAAGGCTGGCACGTCCCCGTCGCCAGAACCAAATTCTCCGAAATCATCGATCCGACATGGGATCTCACTCTCCAGAAAATCGTCTCCAAAATTGATGGCGTCTCCGACGTCCGCCGCATCGCCCACGATGCCGCCGTCTCTCTCGATCTCGCCAAAATTGCCATCCGCCACTTACTTTACTATGACACCATCCTGCTTCTCGACATCTTCTTCTTCAGCTCGTGCTACGCGCCCCGCCCGGGCATACATGACTTTATACGCAACGAGGACGGCATAGTGGATGAATGCGCCGGCTATGTATCTCACGGGAGAGCAAGAGTCAGCAATTTCCTCCTCATCAAGCTCATGATGTCTTTCTCTCCCGGAAAGAGCATAAAGGAATGGATCATGAATCATCGGGAAGCCGGATTCGAAGTCATGTCATATGTAGATATAAGGCGCTTTGTGCAATTTGGTGTCATCAAGGGCTGCCTTTATCGCGTGCACAAGTATATCGTGTCCAAGCAGTACTTGGCCTCTCTTGCGACGGGCCAGAGCAGGCCATTGGCGGGAGGTGACCCCTTGCAGAAATACACTGATGGATGCCATCATATGGATCAAATTATGACGGAGCTAAATTTGACCAATGATCAGATTATGGAAAGGCTCAAAATGCTGTCCGTTCCAAGAGGTGATATCACAGTATTTTATAGGTAGTAATCGGGTTTATACAAACTTTTCCAGTCATCGTTATACATGGTATCTAAGCCATGAAGTTCTATATAATAATCAAAACATCGCATCATATCATACATGCTTTTTTCTTCTTTCTTCTCTTCTTCCCAAGTAATATACAGTGTGAAGAAAAAAAAAGACAACCGTTTTATTTTACCATTTTACGAGGAATCATCTTCTCGTCCTGCCCCGTTGGAGGTAATTCGGTGCCGGCCTCGGCAGCTCAATGTTGGGATTATTCGCAACACGCAGTGTGCTTTCCCTCTTTCTTCTATTGAGCTCTACAACGATTTTTCTGTTCGTCATGAGTTCGCCCTTCTCTTCCGCCTCGATCTTTAATTGCTCCTTAATTTGTCGTACAACGCCTGTAAATGGTTGGCCGGGATAGATTTTCTTGCTCGCCTCCCAGTCTTCGTCACTAACAAGCTCAATAATTCGGATGTTATGCTTGCCCTTTCGCAAAATTAAGAGACAGTCGTCTATGACAAATTTGGCTGTTTCCTCGGGGAACCACATCTTCATGGGCGTCCAATCCAGGTTGCCCGGAACCAGACCCCTCTGTTGGCCGGGCCGAGCAGCAACATAAGCGCCTTGTTGCGCGACGAGGCGCTGGCCTTCGCTGGCGCTGCTCGCAAGGCCGGCTGCGTAGAGGATCTTTGCGGGAGAGAGTTTCAGCACGGAGTGTGGGAGTTCAATATCTTTCCTAGGCGCAGTGTTTGGCGTGTAGATGCCGGTCTCCGGGCTGGGTTCCCTGATGTAGAAAGGGAGTTGCCCGCCGAAGCGAAACTGGTGCTGCTGAGCCTCTTGCACAGCCCTCTGCGTACCGTGTACAAGGCACAGAACCTCAAAGGCCAGTGTATGCTGAGCAATACGCTTTGATGAATCGGTCTGGTGCTCGACCATGATTTCCTGAATCTTGTTCATCGGCAAAAATGTGAAGAGCTTGAGAAGACTCTCAACGTCTTCGTCAGATCGTCGCATGAAGTAACCGTAAAGCTCAAAGGGCGTTGTTTTGAATTCGTCCAGCCAGACTGCGTTACCGGTGCTCTTACCAAACTTGACGCCGGAGGAGTCTGTCAGTAATGGCACGGTAAAGCCGACAGGCTCATGCTTCCAGTCAGATGGCATCTTCATTTGCGGCATTTCTTCGGATTCTCGTATCACCTTTAGCGCATCGATACCGGCGACTATGTTTCCGTACTGATCAGAGCCGCCAATTTGCATCTGGACACCCAATTTGCTGTACATGTGCCAGAAATCCCAGCCTTGGAATAGGGGATACATGAATTCACTAAGTGACATGCCGTCTCCTTCTGTCATTTTGCGCTTCGCACTGATATCAAATGATTAGAATCGAAAAAGCGGAAAAAAAAAAGGAGCAGGTTTTAAACAAGAACTATCATGACTTACGTGTCGCGCGTCAACATGGGCCCAATTCTGGTGTGTCTTGCTAGCCTCTTAGTGAAATCATACATGGTCAAGCCCTGTAACCACATACTATTGTTCAGCAGACGCTGCTTCGCGGCCCAGTCTTTTTCGAAGCCATACTTGTCTCTCAGGGCTGCTACATTATGCCATAACCTCGACAGCTGATAGTGCATCTTCGTAACATTCTTGGAAATATCAGAGTTGGACAAAATCTCGCGAGATTGCAGACGGTCCGTGGGATCTCCAATTCGAGCTGTTGCACCACCGAGAAGGGTCACAGCTGGGTAGCCGTAGAACCACAGCCAAAAGAGAGGCATCAAAGGAAGCAAATGTCCAACATGCATCGAGTCGGCCGTAGGATCAACACCGACATAGGCTCCTATCCGTTTGACTCGCATAAGCTCCTTGATCTTTTCGGGAGTTCTAGGCATTGTATTAGATATCAAATAGATGCTCCAGAAAATTGCTGTGGAATCGAGCTCATCCATACCCTGCGACATCTTTGATATAGCCTCTTTCATCGAGAATATCCCACACATGTGGCTGCTCGCCATTGTCAATTTTGACTGCCCTTTCCTCCCAGCGCGCTTCACCTTCGGAAACCTTTTCCAGATATGATGTGGCTATGTTGCGCGCCTTATGAGCTTGGCCCAAAGCCCAGGCAGATTGTCGAATAGCATTGCGTGAGCTGGCGCATCTTAATGCGAGGAGAGGCATTGATATCGTTACCCGAGGAGCCATTACAAACAACATAGACCGGTAAAGTGGCTAAGAAAGAAGAAGAAAAGAATACAAAGAATTTTCCCCAATCACCATGCCCACATTATTGAACCTTGGACACTATTGAAAACTTCCAGACTCATCACAAGGTTATCCCACTTCAAATGCTATCAAGATTATGGAGCAACAAAAATTCACATGCTCTTAGAGAAAAGCAGCCAATCAGAGGGCTCTTCTTTCTCCAACACGGAGCTACATTGTTGCGCTCCGGCTGGCGGGCTTCGGAACAGGTCCAACCAATCATAGAGCTCTTATTTCGAGATCCTCGGCAATTCCTCTTCCGTTCGAGTTTCGTTTCGGCTCATCATCCCGAATTGAAACCGTTTGACTGTGATCTTTCCAGTGCAAAGTGTCCGTCAAACTTACAGAATTTGGGTGCCATTCCTTTCTCAAATTTACACAAACGGACTTTACTTGCATCAAAATGGCATCTATCGTGCGACCTTCTCTGCTGCGGCAGACTGCGCTGGCGGCTCGTTGCGCGAAGCCTGCCTTCCGAAACAACGCTATCAAAGCTACAGCTTTCCACACGTCTTCTCAACGCTCTGCGTTTTTACCTCCGGGACCTCGTAAGAAATTCTAAAAATTGGCGTTAATTATGCATATATTTTCTTAATTGTGCTAACACAATATGTTTTACACAGAGAGAATCGAGGGTACAGGTACGACGAACAC
Source organism: Trichoderma oligosporum (assembly GCA_015266385.1). NCBI lineage: Eukaryota > Fungi > Ascomycota > Sordariomycetes > Hypocreales > Hypocreaceae > Trichoderma > Trichoderma oligosporum. The sequence continues at coordinate 13,137 of JACBYL010000209.1, read as the reverse complement.
GGAGTAACAAGTGTGGTTGGCGATCATGGAGCACTTTTGACTTCTCTCATACATGTATACCCGAAATACACATACTAATTACGAAAATTCATAGTGAACGATCCTGCTCCCGTTCCCGATCCCAGCGCTGTACATGGCTCATATCACTGGACCTTTGAGCGCCTCCTTGCGGCCGGCCTCGTGCCTCTCTCCATCGCTCCCTTCGCTGCTGGATCTCTCAACCCCACCACCGACGCCATTCTATGCTCTGCCGTCCTCCTGCATTCCCACATCGGCTTCCAGTCCGTCATCATCGACTATATCCCTAAGAAGCGCTACCCCGGCCTACGAAAGCTCTTCTGGTGGGGTCTGAACCTTGCGACCGTCACTGTTGGCGTGGGACTGTACGAGTTCGAGACCAACGATGTTGGAGTTACGGAGGCTCTTAAGAGGCTTTGGAAGGCATAGGTTAAATGTATAGAAATAAAAAAATCATATTTTATGGTTGCTAGGAGTGAGTCGTGGGTGGGTAGGCTATGGACTGTATAACTGATATTATGCGCTCCTTGACCTAAGGTCGTGAGCGCTTGTATAGAAGTACTATCAAAAAATGAGAAGCAATCTTAAACGCTCTCAAACTCTTTTTCATTTATCATCCTATTTTTCTATGGGTGCATTTCGCATTCTATTTTGATATCATGAGCCGGATCCTCGTTGCTTCTCTGGGCCATGATAATTTGACTCCATATGTTGGATTGCATAGTCTGGTCATACGAAGTTTTGTCAACTAAAAATTAGCTAAATCAAAGGCTTCTTATTTAATTCTCTTTTTATTAAAGCAATTGATGTCTTCTGCTCGTTAATAAGTTAAATGACCTCGTACAACATATCTCACAGTTAGGTTAGAACTTCCTAACAACATTCCCCCACATAAACCTTCGCACTTTACCCCGCCATGAAAGCTTTATATACCAAATATAGAAGTACCTTAGCAACTCTTCTACTCTGGGTGGTCTAGTTGGTTCATGGCGTCTGACTGTAATGGTTACATCTCATCAGAATGTCGGCGGTTCGACTCCGTCCCCGGAGATTTCTCTTCCGGAGAAGAGTTACATTTTTTGTCTTTCTTATTTACTAACACTGTCTTTTTTGAGGTGTTTTTTTTACCTTGACTATTAAAAGTTTCATCTATCTACTACAAGATAGGAATGAGTTGACGAGTGGTAGAGAAATGTATCCAAGAACTTGGCGATAAGGTCATGCAACTCTCTTCAAGTCCATACATATCCAGTGAAGAGGAAGCGTTTCACAATCTTACAGCTACATCTCTTTAATATAATTTACATGCGACTTTTTGTCAGTTTTCTCAATTCAAATGTCATTGATTCTCCTATTTTGTCTTTGACTTATCAAGGGCTATCTACCATCCTCAGGGCACAGTGTTGAACGATACCTCTTCACTCATTTAACTATTTTATCCATACTTATTCGTCAAATGAATTTAAATGGTCAAACTGGTGATGTCAGCTCCACCAATGCGATCGAATTCAGGAGTAGGTGGCGGTAAGTTCTCCACCTTGGTGCAAATCCAACAGCTTGCATACATGTTAACACGATCAATGCATGCGCCGTCCACTCGAGAGCCGTGGCACTTGGCAGTGAAGCCGTGAGACTCAAAGACCTTGATGTACCAGGGGTTCAAAGCAGATGTACGAAGAAGCACTCGGCCGCCCATCTGGAGCGCCCTGTTAAGCTTGCTAATTTGAGCAGCAGCCGCGTGAGAGCCAGTGTCAAACCAGTCCATGCTATCCATAATGACAGCGACGGTGAGAGTTCCAGGGGAGATACGAGCAATGACTTCTTCGAGCTCGTCGGTGTGGATACGCAGACCATCCAAAGCACCGGGCCGTGAGAGCTTGGCGTGGACCTCAGGGCGGAGATACTCAGGATGACACTTGGGTGAGAATTTACCATCCATGCAGACGTAGTAGTAAGGGTTATCAGCACCAATGTGAGTTTCTTCGGCAACGGGGTCCAAGGTGTTGACCATGTAGTGCCAGATGGCATGAGAGCGAGTGTTCTTTGCCTTGCCCTGCTTCACGAGATCAGACTTGGCGTGGTCATCTTCAATCATTGCAAGCTGATTTTTGGGGACACCAAGAGCAGCCCAGAGGAAGCTCTCCTGGGAAACTACTAGGCTGCAGATGAGTTTAGAGAGCAAGGCAGGTCTGATGCTGTTACGCCAAATCTCTCGCTGCTCATTTAGAGTTCGAATTTCAAGGAGCTTCTTGACAGCAGACTTTATACCAAAAATGCGAGATATCCAGCGGAAGGCACGGATAGCATGACGAGAGCCACCGGTATCATAGAGACCATACCCCTTATTGTTTTGGAATACGTGGATATTCTTGAGCCAATATTGGAACGCACGGCCGGAGAGATGGGGTGACAGTTTAGTGATGAGTAGGTCACGGAAGTTGGCATGCTTTCCATCGCCAAATATCTTCCAAAAGTCTTCATATGGCAGAGCGGTGTAAGCTGCAGCTTTGAGTTCTAGAAGATGGTTTTGAGTTGGATTGAGGTCAACAGCATGAACGCGGGCAGGACTCTGAGCAAGGTATGAAATAATGTTGTCTCCAGCAGATGTGATGGCGAGAACCTTGTCATCGGAGCCAAGCTTCAAAAGACGCTCATCAACACGGGCGTCCTCCCAGGTGAAAGCATAGATGTATTCGTCATTGAATTGGGTATGCTTCTGGAGTCTATCGTCGTAGTAGATTCGCCAGTGGTGGTTCTGGTAGAAGAAGGAAGGAAGAGGCAAGTTGGCAGACAGATTTTGGACCGCAGTGATGAAAGCCTTGGAGCGAATTTCTGGTGCAGATCTTTCAATTGCACGAGTCAGGGCATCTCCTTGGTTAGCAGGGTACAAGTATGGCGATTCCGTTGCCAATGCGTCAATACGCTCAATAATCTCATGAGGCAGGCTAGATGGCGAAAACGGCTTCTTGTGGCACCCAACCCATACATAGAAAGGAATGTAGCCGAGAGTGCGGTTCCGGAAGTTGAAGTTGAGAATAGTGCCAAACTTATACTCGAGGTAGTCGCGGCGACCAGGTTCAAGACCAACGCGATCAATATCAAACCAGGCACGCCAAAAGTTTCGCGACAGCATGTTGACATGGCGATCCGCGAGGCCACCAGTATAGTTACGGAAAGAGTAGTCGATTTGGTTCTGAACGTAGAAATCAACTACTCCTAGAATTCCATGAGGGGCTAGCAGCGAAGTCACAGAGTCAACCACAGAATAGTAGTCCGGCTATCACAAACAAATGGAAAGAAAGAAAGAAGGTTAGTTTACGGAGATGTTCTCATTAAACCGCCCCTCATCAGACAAAAAAAAACTTACAATCATAGACAAGCTGTATGAAAAGGTGACCAAATCGGCACCACCATAATCCTGGCGCTGCTGGGTAAGATAGCTAAGTGCAGGAGACCTCAAGGAGATCTGCTGCGCGGACATGCCAGTCTCGTAATCCTCTAGTCGGAACTTGCGAGCATCTTGGCAAACGACGGTAACATTTTTCCAACCGAGTCTCTCAAAACGCCTTTTGGCGACCTCGCACAGAGAGGGCGAAAAGTCAACGAGATAGACACTAGTGAAGAAGTTGGGAACATCAACGAACTGCGACATGGCTTCAATATTCCAGCCAGTGCCGCCTCCGACCTGTTGTGTGTGTGTTAACGTTGTCTCTCTAAAGGTCACATTACCAGGATTCGAATGTTCAATTGGATGGTAGGCCACTCACATCAACCCAGATACGCTTGGTCTTGTTGCTGCTATCAGTGGCTAGCTTGGCTTTGGCTTCAAGCTGGGCAGCAACAAGAGCCAGCATGTCTTCGCGACCGCGAAGAAGAAGCTTGCGAGTGGCATCATAAGCCCCGGCTTGCTTCTTGTAGAAGCTCTCTAGAGCGTCTTGCTGGGAAGCCTTGGAATCGCTCTGATGGGGTTTGATGAAGCAAGAATAAAAAAAGAGAACAAAGGACTTGAGAACGCCAGGCGTCTCATTAGTTTCTCCGGTGCCCCGAGAGGCAATAAAAGTTGAAATGCAGACACCAGTAAGTAGAGTGGCTGCTATTCCAGCATATAGAGGGTTAATCTCGGTGCCGAAAGGCAAAATGTTAATGTTACCACCCTAGAAAGAAAAAAAAGTCCTGCTCAGCATATGGACTCGTGTGAATTGACAAGATGAATTGGTGAGATGTACAGGAAAAGCCATGGTATTCTCTCATTTTACCTATTGAGAGAAAAGGGGGAAAAGTGTTGATTACAAGCTTAGGATTGTTGAACCTAGCCTTAGTAGTTGTTGAAGATGAAGGGAGATACAATTGAGAAAAGAAGAATCAATGAAAGAGGAGAAGGGAAGAACAGAATAAAATAGACGGGAGATCTGGCATTGTCTATATACATGTAAGCGCCTAATGGTACAGCTACTAAGTTATCAACAGCCATATTGATGTGAGAGCTCCTTGGGGTTACAACAGGGCTTGCCAAACCCACCCTAGGAGCGGGCAGCATTATCCTTGGACAACGCATATACCGGCTATTCTTCACATTCAATTGGTAAATACGACTAGTTGATACAGAAGAGAACACAGCATGGAGTGTTTGAGTTCATTTCGAGCATATCACATGTCAGAGCCTTCCTGTCAACGACATCAAGAAACGGACCTCCACTAAGGTCTCAGGGATCATGGCAGACTGTTCAAAGGCTTGTGACCGCATTAAAGCAAGTAGTGCACAAACGGGAAACGGTATAGCAGTTCGAGCGCGGTGGTAGCCAATAGCTGAGCCACATGCTTGAGTAACGAGCTACGCCAAGGGGGGGATATTGTTGGGCCATACACGTGCAAATTGTTGAGAGAGAGAAAGCTGATCCATACCTAGTAACGGTTTTGGGTAGTAGCTCCATGCAAGCACCTACATAGCATCAGGACGTACTTTGCCTATCGTGTATATGGCAAATGTACACTTCATATGTATGGAAGATGTACTTGGGGATACGGAGTAACATCCATCTAGATAGCAGTAAGTTAATGTCTTCTTGTTCATGTCCTATGGAGTAGCAGTACTTCATGCTCAATGACTACACTTTGGATTCTGGTGAATCAGTCTATCTATTAGGTAGCGGGGCGTTGTGAGTGGGGGAGCAGATTCAGGCGCCATCACGTATTATTGCGGGGAGGGAATCAAAAGCTGATGGTCCGTTTATGTCGTGGTCCTTAAAATCGTGATACTTATGTAGTTCCATGCTGCTGCATTGCTTGTGATATTAGGCGAGCTGCTAGATGAAACTAGCAAATAAGGGCTGATTCTTGAAGGACTGAAAGGAATTGAATCAGCAATGGAAGACTCTTGGCGTTCTGTTCAATGGACGGGATCATACTCCATACATTCATGTCCATGGAGTTAACATCATCGTCAGTCAGCGAGACATATAGCACCGGCAAAATGCATAGCCACCAGGTCTTTGCCGGCTCCTTATCAGTTTCAATGGAGCGATAGTCCCTGGATTTCGGGTTCTCGTCGCCTCTGGCGTTCCAGCAATCCAGTTCCATCCACGCGTTCACAGTATTGGTACTTCCGTACTATTCCGTAGTAGCGTAACAGCTCTCCGTGGGGCTTAAAGAGCTTGAGAACCCTAGCAACGAACTGGGGACTGCCAATCAAGCAGGATATCCACAGCACATGCAGCGGAGCACGAGTGTTGTAGGGATACATTTTCATGTGATGCGGAGAAGACGGGACAGCATGGGACATTCGCTACCAGAACGCGCTTGTTAGGGTAATTGGTCTCTCCCATCGTTCAACATAAAAGAATAGCATTCAAGTAAGCAATTTAAAAGGCCATGGTTGACCTTGATTAACCTTTAAAAAACTTCTTTAGCGACTGGACAGGATGGTCACCGTTGAAGGATAATCAGAGGTCTACTGCTCCAAGAAGCCGTGAAAGAATTCTAATAGGCTAAGGACCCGGCAGTACGTACTGGCTTCTAAGGGTCCTAGTTTCGTACTGGAGTCTTGGATCTTAACTACAGAAATTGAATCAGAGTCAAAGAATGGCTAGGCTTTCCAAACACGTTTCAATCCCAATTATATTCATATTATATGACAAGATGGGATACAGAATATTATTTGTACGATTACGAAACAATGCATTGGTTATTGGTTTTTATCAAGGTCTTATTATTTGACTGAGAGTTCTTTTCTTAGGCTTGGGGAAATAGTATGATTATGTAATCTATATCTCGGACAATACTTTCCCCGCTCTCAACATCTTGATCGCGACAGCCACCCCATTCAATACCCTACTTTATGCGCTTACATGAGGCTTAGACGCGACAATGGACTTTTGCCCATTACAGCGTCAAGTTTCAACATCGACTCTTTGCAATATCAGTCGCAACATCTCTATGAACATATAGCGCTTCCTACTCATATTCTCCACCATGCCTCCTGGATCTGGGCAAAAGGGCACGGGCAAGAAGAATTCGGCCGCCATGCAGAAGCAAAGCCGAAACTCAACGCCGGTCCCGGCCCCAGCTTCAGCTCTCCCGCCGCAGGAATTTTACGACCCGGACTATCTCGATACCAGAGTCATATTGTTTGCAAATTTGACATTTGATAATTTGGTCGACCAAGGTGCTTCTAGCGCTGCGGTTCCCGACTCGCGAAGCATAGACCCTATGCTTGATAAGCTAAAGACGCTGATCGGTATCATGGAAAAGCGCTCTGCTTTCTATGACCGAGGAATGAGATATCTAGCCGATGAACGAAAAAAACGCCCCGATGATATACGTGTTGATGGAGACCGGGAAAACAAAAAGTCCAAGCATAAGAGAAAGAAGGGCTCTGATTCCTTGGCTCCAGGTGACAGTAGCCATCAAGGTATGTACATTTTACTTTGCTGTTATGTCTACATATAGTGAAACAAATGCCTGAGCATAAATGTCTTCTGGTAAATTAATATGCTAACCGTTACAAATAGAGCAGTCTTCTCCGCAGAGAGATTCGAAGAGAAAGCACGTGCGCGAAAACGATGACGCCAGCTCATCCCTCTCTCCTATCGTCGGAGGTGGCTCGCCAACTGCCATGGAAACTGATGAGAAACCTAAAAAAGAAGAGAATGAGGAAGAGGAAGAGAGCTCAGAAGACGAAGGCGCGCCACCAAGGCGTGAGCTGCCCCAGGCACAAACATTTGGAGAAGATCCATCGACGTTTCCAGATCCTACTATCTATGAGATTCTACCGACTTATGATGGAATGCCAGATGAAGAAAGAAAGAAGATTTACTCTGTCGCTGTGTATCCGAAAAGCGACCTCGCCGATCTGATTGCCGGCGACCCTCCAGACAAAGATTTCAGCAATGCGAAACCGAGCAGTCAAATTAACTTTTCGACATTCTCGACATATATCGATCCATATTTTCGTCCATTTTCAGAAGAAGATTTGGCTTTTTTGCGAGAGCGAGGTGATCGTGTTACGCCGTTCGTCATGCCAAAGCGCGGCAAGAGGCACTATACCGAGATTTGGGCTGAAGAGGATGGCGCCATGTCTGTTGACTCTCCGCAGCAAAATCGCGATAAGCTGCCTCCAAACCAGCCTCGCGGTAGCATTGATAATATGAATGATGGCGTGGCCGAGACGGATGCATTATCTATTGGTCCTCTTGCAACTCGATTACTGCAGGCACTGCGACCAGAGTCACGAATACAACCATCCGATGACAAGCCAACTACGAACGGAGTTACCAACGGCGATGTCAGTATGAATGGAGATGTTAACGGCGACGAACCGAATGGTACCACGGACGAAAAACCAAGTCCAATACCCCCCGCCGCCTTTATGATGGAGTCATCATCGGAAGCGTGGAAAAAGGCGACTCACCCGAAACTTGAGTATGCTCAGGTAGAGGAACGACTCAAGCAAGAGCTTCGACATATAGGTTTTCTTCCGCAAGAAGGTATCGAAAGTGAGTATGATGGCCACTTCGATGATGAGGTCGCAGGCAGATTACGACTGTTACAGGCCAGACTCAAAGATCAAATGCTCGTCAACGGTGCACGCAAGGCGCGATTGATGGATTTGGTGCGTGAGCGGATGGCCCACCAAGAATATCAAACTATTCTCGAAGATCTTGATTCACAGGTCAACGCCGCATATCTCAAACGTACGCGAACAATGGGAAAGAGTAAGAAGTCAAAGCGTCCCGGAGGTGCTGGTGGAGGCAGCCATTTTGTTGGAGCTGCGGCAGGCATGGCGCGGCCAGGAATAGGAGACCTGACCAAGACGCTGATGGAGCGGCGAAGAAGATGGATTGATACGATTGGGTCTGTCTTTGATGACGAGAATTTAAATAAGGTCCCGCGAGTTGAAGACTCAGACAGCTCCATCTTCAAACCCGAAGAGATGGCCGAGTTGATGAAGAAGGAGAAGGATCAGTGGGATGATGAAATTGAAGAAGAATAATTGAGGCAACTCGGAGGTGTGTTTTTTTTTTTTGGTGTTTGGTAGGTTATTGTGACCTCTGATGATATGAAGGAATTGGTTTTTGCAAGTTTGGGCTGGCGTTTAAAGGTTTTGACATGAAAATTGGCTTTGATGCGGATATTGGCTTAAGGTCGGGGTGTCTTGTATTATGCAATTTGAACTATACCTTAGTACCTGCAGTACCTGACTTTGTTTATCTTGATTGTTTTAATACGATACGCCACGACGCCTTTGCAGCGGTGCAAGTTAGAAGGTATAAAAATACATGCTCACCCGGTTGACTCTCTATGTAATAGATACATTGTACAGTTAATGAGGTGATTTGGGAGATGGTGTTGATGAATGAGTGCGCCTATCTCAGCTCAATCTATGGAGGTTTTTGTTCCCTAATAAACAAACGTATTAGCGCCCCAGTGGCAGATATCGCTTCTGCCGTATCGAGCCATCCTTATCTATCGCAGCCTATAGCCAGACACCAGGAAGGGCAGTCATTGATTGTCCTGCGGGGAAGGAAAAGCTGCAACAAGGACTCAAGTCTTATTTTGCAACCCTAGAGCGTATATTTTCCTCTCCTATATAACTCAATCAATCAATCTATCAGTCGATTAACCCGTTGGAGATTTCTTTTTCTTTTTCTTTTTCCGGCGCATCTTAGCCTTGTGTGACATCATGCGTCTAGTGCCGAAAGAGGTATGTTGGAACACTAACACTTGCTCTCAAACGCCCTACAGAAGCTTCAGTTCTAGGGGATCAATTCATTTACACGCGAAACAACTCATTGCTAACCATCTACAATCTACAATCTTTGAGTACAGCTCGATAAGCTTGTCATATCACAGGTTGGCTATCTGGCACAGAAGCGACTAGCTAGAGGCGTAAAATTGAACCACAGTGAGGCAACGGTAGGGAATCGTCGTCAATGAGGCGCACATCGCAACTTACAGGGTCTCAAGCTATGCTAACCCCGCTACCACAAGGAAGGCTCTTATCGCAAACAACCTTCATGAACTCATTCGCGATGGCAATCACAGCGTTGCAGATCTCATGGACATTGGTGCTACCATGCTGGGCCGTCGTCATGTCCAGCCCTCTGTCTGCACCACTCTGAACCAGATCCAAGTTGAAGGAACGTTCCCCACAGGCACATATCTCGTAACCGTCCACCACCCAATCCGTACGGATGATGGTGATCTGGCTAGGGCTCTGTATGGAAGTTTTTTGCCCATTCCAGACATTGATCTATTTCCTCTCCCACCTCCTGAAGCATATGAGCCTACCGCACAGCCTGGAGTTGTGGTCGCTGTCAAGGGCAAGATATCGCTGAACCAGAACCGCAAGAGGATCAAGCTCAAAGTAACAAGCAATGGAGACCGGCCTATTCAAGTAGGCTCGCATTATCATTTCATTGAGACAAACTCACAGCTGGCGTTTGACCGTGAGAAGGCATACGGTTATCGGCTTGATATTCCGGCTGGTACCTCGGTTCGCTTCGAGCCAGGCGACACCAAGACGGTGACTCTTGTAGAGATTGGAGGGAACAAGGTCATCCGTGGCGGTAATCATCTTGCTACTGGCGGCCTGGAGCTCTGGAGAGTCAATGATATTGTCCAAAATTTACAAAAGGCTGGCTTCGCTCACACACCGGAGCCCCTCGCTGATATAGGTCAAATTGATGCATTTCAGATGGACCGTGCCGCCTATGCCAAAATGTTTGGCCCCACGACAGGCGACGTGGTTCGCCTGGGCAATACGAATCTATCAATCAAGGTTGAGAAGGACTTCACCGTATATGGAGATGAGTGCAAGTTTGGCGGCGGCAAGACGTTGCGTGAGGGTATGGGTCAGGCAACTGGACGGTTAGATGCGGATTCTTTGGATATGGTGGTGACCAATGCGCTAGTTGTCGACTGGACTGGCATCTATAAAGCTGACATTGGCGTCAAGAATGGCCATATTGTAGGGATAGGCAAGGCAGGCAATCCCGACGTTATGGATGGTGTATCACCAGAAATGATTGTGGGAAGCTGTACGGATGTCGTGGCTGGTGAAGGAAAAATTATCACGGCTGGTGGCGTTGACACTCATATTCACTTTATATGCCCACAGCAGGCGAATGAGTCTCTTGCATCTGGAATTACCACATTGCTAGGAGGCGGCGTGGGACCTAGGTAAGTGCGAGCTCTTCCTTTTCCTTTCCTTTCCTTTTCTCTTATACTGTTAAACCACCTGTACCTAGCTAGATATGAGTGGTTATCATGAGCATTGATCAGAGAAAGGCAAACTAATAAAAACTACATATAGTGCTGGTACCAACGCTACAACCTGCACTCCTGGCAAGAATTATATTCGCCAGATGATTCAAGCTTGCGATGAGCTGCCCGTCAACGTTGGCGTCACAGGTAAAGGCAACGACAGTTCTCCCATTGCCCTGCGCGAGCAAGTCATAGCGGGAGCATGTGGTCTCAAACTACACGAGGACTGGGGCACCACACCAGCAGCCATCGATTCTTGCCTTACAGTCTGCGATGAGCTCGACGTTCAGTGCCTTATTCACACCGATACGTTGAACGAGTCTGGCTTTGTCGAATCCACCATCGAAGCCTTCAAGGGCCGCACCATCCACACATATCATACCGAAGGTGCAGGTGGCGGTCATGCTCCAGACATCATCTCTGTGGTCGAACATCCCTATGTGCTTCCCTCATCCACGAACCCTACCCGACCGTTCACCAGCAATACCCTCGATGAACACTTGGACATGCTCATGGTGTGCCACCACTTATCTAAAGATATCCCCGAAGACGTTGCGTTTGCCGAGAGCCGTATCCGCGATAAAACAATCGCCGCGGAAGACGTGCTCCATGATCTTGGCGCCATAAGCATGATGAGTTCTGATTCACAAGCCATGGGAAGATGCGGCGAGGTCATTCTCAGGACATGGAACACAGCGGACAAGAACAAGCAACAAAGAGGGCCACTGGAGGAAGACGCTGGAACGGGTGCGGATAACTTCAGGGTGAAACGCTATGTGAGCAAATACACCATCAATCCAGCTTTGGCCCAAGGCTTCGGTCATCTCATCGGCAGCGTTGAAGTGGGCAAGCTGGCAGACTTGGTAGTCTGGGACCCAGCTTGGTTTGGGACAAAGCCTTCACTTGTCATCAAGAGCGGACTCATTGCCCTGGCTCAAATGGTTGGTTTATCCATACTCTCTCACACATTACTTTAATTCCCCTTTCTGTTATTTCCCCCCCTCCCTCTCACTAACAGTCCAATCTTCAGGGCGATCCCAACGCTTCCATCCCTACCGTCGAGCCCATCATTGCTCGCCCCATGTTTGCTCCCCTCGTTCCTCAAACCAGCGTCCTCTTCGTCTCCCACGCATCCATTACGTCTGGCGTAATTGAATCCTATGGCTTGCGCAAACGTGTCGAGGCCGTCAGGGGATGTCGCGCCGTGTCTAAACGAGACATGCGCTTCAATGACGCTATGCCCAAGATGAAGGTCGATCCGGAGAGTTATACCGTTGAAGCAGATGGACAAGTATGCAGTGCTGAGCCGGCGGATAAGCTGCCTTTGACACAGGCTTGGTTTGTGTATTGAAAGCTGTTGTGTTGCGGTTTTACTTACGAGCGAGACCTTTTCGCTTTACATATGGATTTTGGAATTAAAGGTACGCACAATATACGTATACATATATATATATATATGAAGAGCTATTTCATGTAGTGGAAGTGATGATACGGAGGAGGGGAAAAAAAAAAAAAAAAATAAAACGGAGGAGAGAAAAAAAAAAAAAAAAAGCCCAGAGTAATTGCTTTAAATCATTTGCTTTCATTATCGCAATACAAAGTTCAGCTGTTCAACACAGCCCCTACAAGACTAGATACATGACGTAAAAAACCACCCTTTACTTTGTCCGGGAAAAGAGAGAGAAAAAAAAAAAAACAAGCAAACCCTGATTGATATCCTTTTTGCCCTTTCCCCCCCTCCCCCCTTCAACCAAGGACAAAATAGAAAGAAACTATACGCCCTTAAAAACCGTTTTTATACTGACCGCCAGACCGGAAGAAAAAACAGGTGACAAAAAAAGCGAGAGATAAAAGAGACATGATAGTGCAAGGAAAAAAAAAACTAATTCCTCCATCATATCAAAAACAAAAGCCACACAACAACAAGACTGTATAAACAAGTCCAGAAAAGTGGTGAGAGAACAAGTTAAGGCCCGAGGGGCCCTTGCGCTTCTCGTCCGAGGTATCATGGAGTCCTACTCAAACAAAAACCAAGAGCCAAGTTGAAACAAAAAAGAACAACAATCCTTCCGCAGGGGGGGGTGGGTGGTTTCTTCTTTTCTTTTCTTTTTCTTTTTTTTTTTTTTTTGCGGCCCCTAGCTTGCACAAGAACTATGCTTCATAGTATGAGATGAATGTGAAGAAACCTTACCGTTTTTTTTGTTTTTTTTTTTAAAAAAAAAAAAAAAAATTTTTTTTTTTTTTTTTTTTTTTTTTGCGGCCCCTAGCTTGCACAAGAACTATGCTTCATAGTATGAGATGAATGTGAAGAAACCTTACCGTTTTTTTTGTTTTTTTTTTTAAAAAAAAAAAAAAAAA
>JACBYL010000021.1:0-55190 GCA_015266385.1 Trichoderma oligosporum | reverse complement strand
GAGAGTGAGCTAGCAAGTAATTGGGGGGCTTGCTCAATGCGCGACAACGGCGGACCGGGGGGGAGGCTGGGCGGTGGTGGTTCGTTGAGGTTGGTCTAGCTGATTTACTCAGGAGAGGAACAATTGAGTGGTTGGGTGGTGATTGATTAAGGAGAGAGAGAGGAAAGCTTCTTGATCATATATTAAAACTTGATACCAGAACTAGCAAGCTTTATCTATTGGCCAATGTTATTACCAAGGTCATGGATGACGTTAGCTGTAGCATGTTCAAGTCGCGTGGACAATTGTACCATCTTCTTCTTGATTAGTTTGTTCTTTTTGTCTTGAAGCCATCTCCAATACAGGGGACCCTCCATGCAGCTCTTTGGAGTAGGACAGCCAAGTCCAGAGTAAGCTGAGCAGCCAATGTTCTGTGGAATGTAGCTGCACAAGTCAAACTGCAACAAAGACTGCAAAAGAAAATCAAAAAAAATTCCTTGCCCGCTGAGCTTACAACTGTAGAGGTAAGCACATGAAGTCATAGATAATGAATGGGGATTCTTTGTTTGCAAATAAATACCCTACCTACAGTATCCATTCAAGACAAATATGACGTGCATCACATGGATTCTGTGTATTTGTTTTCTCACTTTTTGTACAAATAATACTTGCTCATTAACGTACATGTATTTACACTCTACAATAGTAAGTAAGTACCAAACTTGAAGGTATATGGTATTATGATGCCAGCAGCTCATGATACCGTGAGCATCATCTTGGAATCAATCATTTAGCTACTGTATGTACAGAGTGCAACCACCCCCCCAAGAAGCAAAGCTGATCGCTAGGATCACGGATCCGGGGCTGCATCCGCGTGGCGTCCCCCTTGCAAGCCCATCTGCCAAACTAGCTACTGCAAACCCAAGTTTCAGCCCATGCAACGGCTCTAGGAACATGAAGAAGGTGAAGAAAGAAAAAGAGATGCTCATCATACAGTACGAATCCTCTGTCTCAGAACATCCATCATCTCGCTGACAAAGGATTAATACTGATATTAGCATACGCGCATCTTACATCCTAAAGAAAAAGGAAAAACTGGTATGGGTTCCTGCTATTACCGGCCTTCTCCTATCATGAACCCTGCCCTATTTTCAAAGTTCCCTTTTTTCTTTCTTGGAAGTGCACGTGAGCCTCCTCCTTAACGGAGAAAATGCCCTTTTTCTTTTTTTTTCTCCTAGCGAGGCGTCGTTTCCGCCGTCAGTGAGATCACCGTTGTGGCTTCTGCATCCCTGTCTCCAATCTGCCGTCCTCAATGAATGGAGTAGTATAGAGCTTCAGCCGACCTCTCTTTTCTTCGCCTTCTGTACTCCATGCTTGTGTAATTAAAGACGAGCTTACTACGGAGTACTATTACCATTCAACCAGCTCTCCTCCTTATTAGCTTTTGCTGAGAGACGCACGAGTTTGTTTTTCGTGAATCCCCGTCTATCCTTTCCAACAGAATCTCCTTACACCATCCATACAGAGCACAAAACACATCGAATGGCAAATCATTCAAATACTTCTAGTTGACAATGCCAAGTATAACCTAAATAGGTCCGTACTCCATAAATGAAAGGGGGAAACAATAAGAGAGCAGAGTACGAAAAGTACATGTACGAAATAATACACGCTTGCACAAAGTCCGCCTAAAGAACAAGAAGCGCACGAGATTACCTGCTGTGCTACGCAGCATTTGCGCTTTCAGCTCACCGGTACCGGTGAGGATATCTAACATTAAGTCCTGTGCATGATGGCGTTACCCAGCCATATTCTAGATCACGATGACGGGAGATCAAATGCACTTTCCCATGATTGCACTGCGGCTGCGATGAGCTTTTGTGCTAGACAGTCGTATCTTGTGAACGGTTCTATGCAGCCATCTGTTACCAAGATGGCAGCATGCACAAGAATGGTTTTACATGATGAACGTGTAGTAATAATCTATACTTTGAATTGAGCCTTTGCAATTGATACTTGGTGATAAATTCTTTCTTAATGCTGTAATTCTATTCGCATTCTTCAATGCCTATAGTTGGTAGCTTAATCTAATTGCTACCCTATTGAATATTCAAATCTTGAGCTACCAGGTACTTGAACGAAACCATATTGGAACTCTTACTTTTACTAGAGTAGGAATCTTTAATTTACAATATTATTTTGTCATTCATCCTTTAAGAGAAATAAGTAATATTGTCGTCAAGCTTTTAATGGTTGGCATGAGACAATGAGGTAAACATTGATTCCCTTATCATCTTCAAATCGTCTTATTATTGATGGCGACGTGAATAGATGGGCATATATACATCAACACCACCGTTAGAATTATCTAAAAATCAATACAATAGCTTAAAGGTTTTATTCAATCCTATGCCATAATTGAAATTTTGAGAGACAAAATATAGCGTTAGTGATTGTAGCGAACGTTGAAAATGGCTTTCAATATGCGGAGGGGCTTTCTCTACGGAGTAGCTCAGCCAGTACTACGGAGTACTCCAAATTGCAAAGTTCATCCCCCACCAACAAAACCCCAACATTCATTCAATCAACATTGACGTCAATCCTTCAACTCACTCGAATTACCCATTGATCAAATCCTCAATATGGAACAACAATACATCGACTCGCTCTTGGAACGTTATTTACACCTTATAGATGAATACTCACGTCTGCGAGAGGAACTCTCAAAGCTCCAAGCGGGGGTATATCAAAACATTGCGAGAGCCAACTTTACAGGCGAGCGAGGTATGAGATATGGCCAGGATTACTACGATGAGAGGATGCGCGCTTTAAGAACTCTAGATATTAAGCTTGGGGAAGAGGACACACCAAACTTTACGATAAAAAGCTTGACTCCTCCTGGAGAAGATGCTACGGGAGATGAAGAAGGTGGGAAGGCAGAAGAGAAGCGCGACGACAGCAGCTTGGAAGCTGAAAATGTAGATGCTACTACTACCACTACCAAAAAGGGCTTGGAAGATAGTGTTGAGGAAAGTCAGAATACTGAAGAGCCGGACAAAGAAAAAGAGAACAAGACAAAAGAGAAGAAGAAGAAGAAGAAGAAGCCCAGCAGCAATCCCCTTCACTGGTTCGGGATCTTGGCCCCTCCTACTCTTCAGATTGCTCAAACGCTATCTGTCCAGGCCGTGGAGCAGGTTATCCCGCGACTTGTTTCGGTCAATGCTGAAATGGCACATATCGAGATTGAAATCCGCAGGGCGAGAAAGAAGAGAGCCAAGGCGGCAGCAGTGGCGGAGAAGGAGGCTTCTGTAGAAGATGGAGGCTGTTGAGGCAAGGTGATGAGAAGATCGAGGGGTTGAATAAAAAGTGGCATATTCTACGAACGCTTGGTTTGTGGGTTAAGGACACGATTGTTTTTAACTTGACTATTTTATTTGCTGCACTAGCATTTATATACTACGCGACAAACTACCTAGAACATCCTGCACATCGTCAATGGCCTCCCTCAAAAAGCTGTCCCTTGGTATACCTCTTTCCAGCTGTGTCACAATGCCTACCAACGCACTTATAGAATGTGTATATCTCTTCCTCATACCAGGACTCGCTTTAATAAGTAACGCGCAACAAAGCTGCAGAGCGGCAACTTGAAGTTCTAGTACAGGAGATGGGGGTTGCTCCTGGCGGAACACATCCCACGCTGCGACCGCTGTAATGAGATTCATCCATTCTTCGGTAGTCTCGCTGCTTTGTTCGGCAATTTGGAGGAGCACACGAACGATTTCAATGCCGCGGGAGGTATCGTCTTTGCTGATTGTAGAAGAGTTGTGATGAAGGATGTCGTCGAGGTCTTTGCTTAGAGTTTTCCAACCGTCATGCTGCAGGAGGATGCTCCGGCCTTTCTCAAATGTAACTAGAGCTTCGAGGGCAACCAAAATTGGGGATCGAAAATCGAGTTTGTCTGCTGAGCTGCCACGGTATAGATCCATGAGCATATCTGTTAAGCCAGTGGCCTCTTTTCTCAACATGTCGTTTTCGTCTTCGCGCAGCCATAGAGCGAGGGCTCTAACAGCGGAGAGAATGAAGGGATCTTCGTCTGCCATATTCTCTAACGAGTCCCAGGTAAGGGTACGATGTGATCCCGTTGCAGTTTCTGCTGTCCCGGATCGAGCATCTGGATGTAACCCCATGGCTCCGGCAAATGTTGCGTCCCACCGGTCTCGGAGGTATTCGATAGTAACGGACATGGTTTCTGATATTCCCTTGCGGAGCTTGAGAAGATTATCTGGTGACATTATGAGAGTCTCCAGAGACTCATCTTCTAAAGAGCGGACTAAATGCCCAATGAAGATGCATATGATATCAAATGCTGAGGCGAGCCTGCGGGACATGTTTGGATATTCAGGCTTGTTGAGCTGCTCCAATAGTAAAGGCGCCGAAGAGCGAATATCGATTAAAAGAAGATTAATAAATAAGTACGAGAATGGTTTATCATCGCTTTTTTCAACTTTGAATATCAGCTCTGAGGCTTCTTCGGGGTATACTCGAAGAAGGGATGCGGCAGCATTCGTGTAGGCTGATCGGGCTGCAGAGTTTGGTCGACTAGTTACCAAACTTCGAATGAAGTTGACGACTGCACCGAGCCATTTTGGATTTGGTGGGATGACCTTGAAACAGGTGATAATATCGTTATTTCTTAGCATATTCAATAACCTAGTTAAGTCTTTGAAAAGAGTTTCACTCACCTCTGAACTCGCTTGTCGCAGTAATAGCCCTAAAAATTCAAGGAACGTTACAGCGTCAGTACCTCTGAATGAAGATGCCAGAGACTGTATACTACGATCTATACGATTAGCCAAATATGATGTGTCATCTACGGCTATCATTGTGTTGAGCCACGCATGTCGCAGAATATCCATCGCAACGGAATGTGATGGTGCAATTTCAGTGATAGGGCTCAAGTCTTCTATCCTGATGAGAGCCATGGCGCCTTCTTGAGAGCTCACAAGAGTGTAGAGAAGCTGTAAAAGCATCTTAACGGTCTCTTCTGACCTATTTCAGAAATTTAGCAAACAAAAAGAAGATGAAGGTAATAGAAGCATGAATAGGTATCGACTGACCCATATAATACAGCACCGACGAGTCTAGATATTCTATCCGTAAACCTGGGCTGAGATCTGGATTCTTCAGGCAAGAGGGCAGCAAAAGTATGAATAACAGATACAGCCAAGTCAAGCATCTCCTTTGAATCTTTTTTAGAAGGATTCACGCCGGTGCGTAAAAGTCTGTCTAGGAATTTGGCCGGGATGCTGCCCCATAGGTTTTGGAGAACATCGTGGTTCGTTTGAAGGTCGGGAGAGTTATCAAGGACGGATTTCAAAAGCGCCAATCCAACAAATCTTTGCGTATCATCTTGCGCTTGAAGAAGAGCTTGAATTTTGGTGATGTTTGCTTCATCCTGTTTAGCGGTGGCTGAAGATGATGCTTCGCCCTTCTCGTCTTGTGAGACCATCCTTTATTGATGCTTGAACCACCTATGGAATGGCACTTATTATCAGGCTCTGCATTATTTTTTTCTTCCAATGGGTCCTTTCTTTTGGAGTGTTAATTCAAGGCATATGTTTGAGACTGTGTTATGGTAGGCCAAAAAAAAAAAAGAGTGATATAAAGTAGTATAATTTCTTTGGAGAAGTCTGGATGAAAGGATTATGTGAAGCCATGAATTCTATAGCGATTAAACTTCTCTCTTAGGCATAAGAGGTCTCTGACACAACTAACAATAGCCAAAGCTAGAGCCCCTCTAGCCAATCACCACCCACTTTGGAAACCCACGTTTGGCCAACGTTGAACCCCAGCCAGTTTCAGCTCTTCTCCAGCAGCACCAATAAACGAACAATCTAATCCATAAATCAAAAGGGCAAGGCGCACGATTTGGTGGTCAGCAGAAGATGGAATAAAGTGCGCGCATCATGTCTGGAGCAGGCCAGAACGAGCGTTTCCCTTCTGCTTCATCATCGTCACATACTCCAGCCCTCAACACTCCAGCCTCTTCCGAAGACCGAGACGAACTTGATTTCCTGGGCGACGACGAAGGCGATAGCGAAATTCTCGATAATGACCCAATTCATGGCGATCTGGGTGCGCCTTTGTCCTTTAAGCGAAAGCAGAAGCCAGCGCTACTCTCGAACCCGTTGAGAGTCTTTTCGACACTGACTGGCTCTTCTTCTGCATCCTCACCTCCACGATTGCAACAGAGACCTCCTAGACACCAGCCAACCGACTCTTTGGCATCGTTGACCAGTGCCGCCGGATCTTTGAGAGAGCATGTCTTTGGGAGCGCGACATCAGCTGGCTCAAAAGATGGAATTCCCAACGATTGGTACGTCGAAGGCCCTGGGCGGCGCGTCGGCTACGAAGACTTGACGGCTATCGACTGGATCTTCGAATACACTAAAGAGCGACAGCGCTTGCGTGTTCTGTCGTCAAGCTCGGGTGGCGGCATCGTTGGCTATATTCGGCACCTCTTGGATGCTAGTCAAGTTTGGATCGTTCTCCTGTTGACAGGCTTGGCGGTTGGCGTGATTGCGGCTCTGATCGATATAACAACTGACTGGCTTGGAGATCTCAAATTGGGGTTTTGCACAAGTGGCCCGGAGGGAGGGCATTTCTACCTGAACAAGAATTTCTGCTGCTACGGCTACGATCAAGGCTCCAAGTGCGCTGGATGGAGACCCTGGAGTGAGGCTCTCGGCATCCATTCAGCTGCTGGCAAATGGTTCATCGAGTATTTTTTCTTTTTAGCATTTGGGGTATGCGCATCCCCTAGTGGATATTCGCAGTCTTTAACCCATATATATATGTACTAACCGTGCGCCTGGAACAGGTTGCTTCAGCATACTGCGCGGCGGTGCTTGTACAAGAATATGCTATTTATGCCAAGCACAGTGGTATACCAGAGATTAAGACTGTCTTGGGAGGATTCGTCATTCGTAAGTTCCTGGGGCCTTGGACATTGGTGACAAAATCTTTTGGTCTGGTAAGATCTTGACTACCACTCTCTCTCCTTTTCTGTCTGTTGATTCTTGAAGCTTACAAAGTTTTAAACAGGTTTTTGCCGTATCTTCAGGCATGTGGTTGGGAAAAGAAGGCCCTCTAGTGCATGTGGCGTGCTGCTGCGCGAACGTCTTTATCAAGCTATTCTCTAATATAAATGATAATGAAGGTAAGTGAAAATCTTTAACTCGAAGCCCAGCACCCCACCGGACACCAGCTGAATTGTGGTAGCACGTAAACGAGAAGTTCTCTCAGCGGCAGCTGCATCTGGAATTTCAGTTGCCTTTGGCTCTCCTATTGGAGGAGTGTTATTTAGTCTTGAGGTGTGTATTTATATAGCCTGGAAGCAGCGGGAAATCTGGTTCTAATTTTTAACAACAGCAAATATCATACTTCTTCCCTGACAAGACCATGTGGCAGAGTTTTGTCTGCGCCATGGCGGCTGCCGTTATCCTCCAAGCCTTCGATCCCTTTAGATCAGGCAAGCTTGTCATGTATCAGACAAAATATAGTCATGACTGGCAAGGCTTTGAGATTTTGCCATATGCTATCCTGGGAATCATTGGTGTAAGCCAACTCTGTTCGTTTTCTACGCCTCTTGTTTGTAGACTGACAGCTTGATCGAATAGGGTATATATGGCGGCCTCTTCATCAAAGCTAATATGGCCGTTGCTCGATGGAAGAAGGCCAAATCGTGGCTCCCGAGTCCCATAACTCAGGTCCTGGCCGTGGCTTTCCTTACTGCCGTCGTAAACTACCCGAATCATTATATGAAGTTTCAGGCCTCTGACCTTGTGTCGAATCTCTTTACTGAGTGCTCTCAAAATCTCGACGACCAGATTGGCCTGTGCAAGACTGGTGCAGCATCAGCTGGCACTATTGTTCTCCTAATGTTTGCCGCCCTTGTTGGCTTTTTCCTAGCTACCGTTACTTTCGGACTACAGATTCCAGCAGGAATCATCCTGCCGTCCATGGCTATTGGTGCATTGGTTGGTCGAGCTATGGGAATATTGATGGAGATATGGGTTGATAATGCCCGTGGCTTCTTTCTGTTCAAAACTTGCGCCCCCGATGTGCCATGCGTTACACCAGCTACCTATGCCATTGTAGGTGCAGCAGCAACTTTGGCAGGCGTAACACGCATGACCGTCTCTATTGTCGTCATCATGTTTGAGCTCACTGGCGCTCTCACCTATGTTCTGCCCATTATGGTTGCGGTAATGATTTCCAAATGGGTTGGCGACGCCTTCTCTCGTCGCGGCATCTATGAGTCGTGGATTCACTTCAATGAATATCCGTTCCTCGATAACAGCGAGGAAGTGGCCATCCCCGATATGCCTGTTGCCCAGATCATGACTCGCATCGAAGATCTTGTCGTCCTGACTGCTACCGGACACACTATAGCTTCACTAAACGCTATCCTTGAGATGCATCCCTACCGTGGCTTTCCCGTCATCTCTGATCCCCGAGATGCCATTCATCTAGGCTACATCTCCCGGGCAGAGCTGCGCTATAATCTTCGAACAGCATCCAAGGCTCCACGTAACCTACCTCCCGAAACAGAAGCCTTCTTCTCGCACCAACCATTAGCAGATCCTCGCACAACGCTAGATCTCCGGCCTTGGATGGACCAGACACCTCTGACCCTGCCCTCTCGCACAAGCTTACATCTTGTCGTATCGTACTTTCAAAAGTTAGGCTTGCGGTACATGCTCTTTACAGACCGCGGTGTCTTGCAAGGTTTGCTCACCAAAAAGGACATAGGGTATGTTCTCAACGGGGCGGACGAAACCAGGCGCACAAGTGGCTTATCTGCCCCTGGTGGAGCCGGATCCAGGACAGGAGGACAGGAGAGTGGGGTCATGGATGAGGATAGAGATGAGGAACAGAGGGGCTTACTGAGGGCAGGGGATGATGCGGATGACACGGATAGGGGGTCTATATTATAGAGTTTTAGAGTTTGATCAAGATACGAGCCTGGATGTTGCCTTAGAAGAAATTTAGATCTCCTTTTTTGAAGTCTTTTATCTTGGATACTCATAATGTTGAATAAATATAATATTGAATGAATTCAATTTTTACCGCACATTGCATAACATCAATGGTCATAAATATTTGTTAATTAATGCATCGCATAACTCATACATAGAGCCCTTCTCCCCAAAGGTAAAAAACCAAACCCACCATGCTAAATATTAGAAATCTAATATGCATAAGATAGCCCTCCATTTAATACTCAAAGTCATCATCCACTGACGGGCCCTTGTTCTTTGTCACGCTCTCCTGCTTTCTGTACATCTCTGCTACCTGTCTACTCGATGTCGCCTCATCAGGTTTTTTATCGTCCCGGATCTTGATAAATCGGGGAAATCTTAGACTGATGCCCTTCTCGCCCGCGGGATCGACATTTTCTTTCCATCCAGCTTTGTAGCGAGGGCTGAGCGTCAAATCTGCCGTTTTAACTTCCCATACGTAGCGCGGTTCGAACCACACGTCGGGCTGGTGTTGTCCACCTGTAGAATGCGAGTAGAAGGGTTTGGCGCGGTTAATTGTGATTTGGGAGAGTTGAGCGTGCAGTTCTTCGAGGACCTGTTCTGAGAAACCAGTACCGATATTGCAGACTGTTTCGTAGGTGTCGGTTGAAGCGTTATAACAGGCCAGTAGGAATGCACCATAGACAGATGTTCGCTTGCCCTTGCCATGATAGGCTCCCAAGACAACAAGGTCCAAAGAATCGCCAACGCCGGAGAGATAGTCCTTTTTGATCTAATTCATGGTTAATTTGACATGAAAACAAAGCGTTTTGCAGAATTTCATGCTTACCTTGAGCCAGTTTCGACTTCGTTTGCTGGGCTCGTATCCACTTTCAGTTCCGTCCAACATCTTCACCATCAAACCTTCACAAGATGCCTTGACACTCTCATCCAAGAACGTTTGAATTTCATCCAACTCTTGACCATTCATGTGCGTTGCGAACGCAAATTCACCCTCAACTGGGACAAATGCAGTCTGGAGAAGTTCTCTTCGTTCACGAAGAGATTTTCCCACAATGGCTTCTCCATTCAAGTATAATAGATCAAAAGCGAATACGCAGACCTTGACTTTGATATCCTCGGTTTTAACATCCTTCCTCTTGCGCGTCATCAATTGCTGGAAGGGTAGCACTTTCTTCTCGGTCACATCCCATGCGACAGTCTCACAATCAAGAACAAAGCTCTTTGTATCTTCTTTGACCCATGAATTGAGCTTCGCAATGACGTCAGGATACTTCTTGGAAAGATCTTCTGAATTTCGAGAGAAGATGCAGGCAACTCCCGTCGCAGTTTCTGTAGTCGCCCCCGGAGCAGATTTACTCAGATCGTGAGGAGCATCCTTGGCCACAAAATGAATCTGAGCACGTTCACCATCGTACTTGTATTCGCAGGTGAATGTTTGACCTTCGAATCGATCCAAAACTTCTGTGATTGCTTTTGTTGGCTTGGCCAACATTGGCTTTAGGGGCACACCAGGCCGGAGATTGCAATGCTCTCTCAGCTTGAGGATACCATGTTCAAGGAGAGCTGGGATAATAACATCGTAACTCGGCAGCTCGCTATCTTCCATTAGCATCAAATCAACAAAGCGATAGGAACGAATCATGCACAGACCTGTAAACTGTCTTAAGAATAGATTCGCCGTTTTCAAGATCAACTGTGGTAGGAATTTTCCCCTTCACCTCGGCTTCGTGGGATACAACAGCCTGAGCCAGCGAGACTAGAACAGTTCTGTCCGCTAGACCAAGTCGAAGCTTTCCTTCCAGGAACCGAATAATATACTTTGCTTCACTTGGGCCACCTTTATCTTTGGCGATATCAACCTTTTCCATTGAATGAGAATCTGACGCAGACAAAAGCTTCTTGATACCGTCAACTTTGCGACCTTGAGCTCCGCTACCGGCTACTGTCGCGATATTCATTAACCCTGAATGAACACCCCTGACGGTTAAGGGTTTGGGCTTGAACATGGTTGGCTGTGTTGATCTGCTCTTCACAGCTACAAGACCTAAGTCACCAATCTCTTTTTGATCTGCCTTTATGACTTGAAGACTTCTTCCTGTTGTTTCGCCGATGGCCTTCATAATCAGAGATTCACCAATACCAAGCTCAATACCTGCATAATCGGGGGCGAGCTTGTTTATCATGAGTAAAACTGTAGGTAGAAGATCATCAGGGGTGAGCCGCATGACTTGACGCAAAAAGCGCGAACAGTGCTCCATGATGATCAATCGCTTCGTAGTCAGCTCAATGAGAGAAAAGGTTTTGCAGAGGGCTGCATATGGCACTGGAGTACCCGGCTCCCAGTCGGGATAAGGATCTTTCTCCTTCTTCTGGAGCATTGCTTGTTGGGCCTTGCGTGCCTTGGCAGTGAGAACTGGCTTTTCTTCTAAATCACTTTCAATCTCTGATGCAGACTCTGAAGACGCCTCTTCCTCCTTAGCAACCTTCTCACCATCTTCAGCTGCGGCATCCTTCTTTTCCTTTTTTATTGTAGATGGTTTCGGCGACTGAGATCTAGGTTTGGGGCTGGACTTGGGGCTTGGTGATCTCTTTCTCTTAGCAGCAGGAGGGCTACTCTGGGCTTCGTTCTTGGGGACCGATGGAGGAGCTTCATCTTCGTCGTCTTCGATTTTCACTCGTGTTCGCCTGACTCTTTTGGTAACCGGAGCTTCTTCCTCCTCTTCATCTAATTTCGTTTCAACTCTCGTCTGTTTCTTAGGCGATCGCGGTCGCTTTTTGGAGTCTTTCACCACGAGTCAACAAACGAGCTCAGCTGAATGAAGGGAAGTATTCATATATCGTACCCTTCTCTGGATCTGAATTCTCCTTTGTACTTGCATTGCCTTCAGATATCTCCTCCTCGGCCTCGTCCTTAACTGTCTCCTTCTTCCCCGCCTTGGTCGCAAAGGCCAGAGTTGTCTGTCTCACTGGGGCACTCGCCTTCGTCCCGAAGAACTTTCTGAAGGTCCATCAAAATTAGCAATCCAAGTTTGAGTGTATGAAGGCCATATACAACAACCGTTTGTTTCATCAACACACCCTATTGTCTGCTGCGCCGGCTTAACGTACCCTAGGGTTGCCTGTTTTGGTGCCATGACGCTACACAATGCTCTCTTCGAGCCAAGCAGAAAAACAAGTGGCTGGCGATGTATCAATTGAGATGAGGCAAATCTCAGAAGAACTAAAGGGAGCACAGAGCAGTATTTATGATTATGCAAGGTTGTGGTATTTAGGGTGGTGGTGGTGCCTAGGCACCGACGGCTCTTCCTGATCAAACCAGTCGATAGCATGACGCGCTTACAACAGGCAGAATCGCGTTAATTGAATCGCGCTCTGCTAGAGCGGCTATCACGAGACGCGCTCTCATCACGTGTTATGATGATGAGTGTACAGGGTAGGCTTATCGCGGATTTTCTTTGCGTCCGCGTGCATTAATTTTGCCCTAGTCCTATTCTAGTATAGCTCTATTCAACAATCAACCTCAATGCTCAACACTGCGAAATTTCGGAAAGCTTCAGCTCTAAGAGACCTTTTGTCATCTTTTTTCGACATCCTCCTTCATAGAACTCCTGAGAGGTGCATAGACGCCGCGATGTTCTCCAGAGCAGCTCTTCGAGTTCCAAGGGCAGTGCCTTTGCGCACCCGGGCCCCTGCTTCTTTTGCCCTTGCTACCCGAACTGTTACTACCGATGCCGCTTCAGCGTCTCTTAGCCAGTCGGTCCCTAAGGTATGCTCACTGCGCTTTTTTTCTTCTCTGGTAAAAAGCGTCAATGAATAGAAGAATTGAGTAGTTCTTTGAAGATCAATTGCCATAAAAGAAAGAAATTATGAATAAGGACTGACAATTATCCGGAACAGTCCGACGATGAGCCCTTCCAGGTTACCCTTAGCGATGAGAGCTTTGAGACATACGAGCTGGATCCTCCACCTTATACCATTGAGGTGACGAAGAAGGAACTGAAGCAGATGTATTACGACATGGTTTCCATCAGGTATGGAGCGAGAGGGCCCCTAAAGGTACTTGTGGTCAAGAATACTAATAATCGCTCAGACAAATGGAGATGGCTGCCGACCGTTTGTATAAGGAGAAGAAGATTCGTGGTTTCTGCCACCTGTCAACTGGCCAGGAAGCTGTGGCTGTCGGTATCGAGCATGCCATTACCAAGGAGGATGATATTATTACGGCCTACCGGTGTCACGGTTTCGCTCTGATGCGTGGTGGCACTGTCCGATCTATTATTGGTGAGCTTCTTGGTCGCCGTGAGGGTATCGCCTACGGAAAGGGCGGCTCTATGCACATGTTCGCCAAGAACTTTTATGGTGGAAATGGTATTGTTGGCGCTCAGGTTCCTGTTGGTGCGGGATTGGCCTTTGCGCACAAGTATGAGGGCCGAAAGAACGCTAGCATCATCTTGTATGGTGATGGTGCCAGCAACCAGGGTCAAGTCTTTGAAGCTTTCAACATGGCTAAATTGTGGAAACTCCCTGCTCTGTTCGGCTGCGAGAGTAAGTCAAGATTTTTTTCCAAAAAAAAAAAAAAAAAAAAAAAAAAAAAGCCTGAATCTTAGAAGGATTGTGCAGTACTAACGTATCGCAGACAACAAATACGGTATGGGTACCTCTGCTGCTCGTTCTTCTGCTTTGACCGATTACTATAAGCGTGGACAATATATTCCTGGCTTGAAGGTTAATGGCATGGACGTACTGGCTGTCAAGGCCGCTGTCAAGTATGGCAAGGAGTGGACTGCCGCTGACAAGGGACCCATGGTTCTCGAATACGTGACCTACCGATATGGTGGTCACTCCATGTCCGACCCCGGTACCACCTACCGTACCCGTGAGGAGATCCAGCGCATGCGTTCAACCAACGACGCCATTGCCGGACTGAAGCAGAAAATTCTTGACTGGGAGGTCAGCACTGAAGAGGAATTGAAGAGCGTTGACAAGGCTGCTCGAACTTACATTGCCGAGGAGGTTGCCGCCGCTGAGGCTATGCCCATCCCTGAGGCCAAGCCTGAGATCCTCTTCGAGGACATCTACGTTCGTGGCTCGGAGCCCCAGTACATCCGTGGACGTACCCCCGATGAGAACTTCTACTTCGCTAAGTAAAATGGATAATGACCTTTTACTGCTGATGCACCGCCAAATAACCCTAATGATTCCTCGACTTTTCGCCTTTTTTGTACTATACACTTTTAGATAGAGAGGGCGGGAAAAGATGCAGATGGACATGAGTAATTTATGTTCATTTGATGACCTAAAAATAAATAGAGTGCTTTGTGTATGAGTTTACGGGTTCGTACTTATGTTGTCGAATATATGGATTCAATGCAACAATAAAAACTGTTCTAGGGGTTGGTTCTGGGGAGCTTGCCCAATTTAGAAAACGTATGTGACGAAAAGACTTAACGAAGATTGAATAATAAGCCCTTTTATATTACCTAGGAGAGAAAGAAAAGACAAAAACAAAACAACAGCCGACGTTTGCCAGTGGTTACCCACTCAACTACTAATCAGACGGTTATTAGTGGTTTGTCTATTGGGGAGCAGACGGGGCCCTGAATTCTCAACTACTTACTCCGTGATATATAATCATGTATGGTAGTCTGTGGTGTTAAGAAAATCAATATGGAAGAGAGTCACTGTCTTTTAGACAGAAGCAAGAATCTTTCTTATACTTGATTGGCTTTGACTCTAGGTCTTGTTCCTGCATAGTATGTACTGAAGAAGGAAATAATATCCTGCAGTATCCTAGAATCAAAAAGTTGTGTCTTAACACTCAAGTGTCTTCTCTAATTCTTCTAACAGCAATCCGGTGAAGTCTCCCATCAATTCGCTCAAGGAATATCATCAACATCACAACTGCACTTCCAGGATTCTCAACATTGGGATCTATTGTCCTGCTACTACTTTGAACCCAGATTGTACATGAAAATGGATAGCAACACATTCAACCATCACGATGGATCCTCCTTGTGACTTGGCTGGTTGAGTATCGGTGTTTAGCTCTAAATATATGACGGAGCAGCGCAACTTGTCACCGGCCTTTACATTGATAGCTGCTTCATCATTACATAAAATAGATCGACCGAAAGAAGTCTAAATATGCCTTTGGGGGTCTGGCTGGGATTATGTTACTTTGGTATCTTTACCCGCGCAAGAGGCTATTATGATATATAATCATGTTTAAGATAAGTGTTCGAATATCTTTTTTTTGCGAAGTAGCGGTGCAACATCAAACAGCCTGTTGATTCTATGACCTAAATCTATAATTTTGAACTTGATATTTGACGAAGATTCAAGTGATGCCAATTTTTAGCCAACTCTAAACTGATAGAATGCTGTGCTTGCGGTCACTTGCTCGACCTTTTTAGGCACATAAGCATACGGGGCCGTTTCTGTAGCATAGCAAGATTCCAGCCATTCTACTCAAGCTATTAACATACAGTCTTCCTTGAATAGAAAGAGTTAGAAGGATTTCAGTATCATGAACAATAGCTTGAGCTTTTAGGGGTAGTTCAATCTAAAGCTAATATTATGAATAATAAGTTGTATGAAAAGGATACCGAGTGAAACCAATAGCTATGACTATAGACCTTTAGAGATATTAGTCTTGTCTCGGTTCTCTAAAGCCATGAAACTAATGTAATAGGCGACGAGCCATGCAAGAAGGCCACTAACAACTTCAAGCCCTTAAATGCATTCGCCTGTATTAGCAATCCAAAGCCGGATTGTTCTATCGCTTGAAGCTGATGCTATAAGCGATGAGCCATGCGAGAAGGCCACTAACCAAACATCATCTGTATGACCTTCAAGCTTTCGGATACATTCGCCTGTATTAGCAATCCAAAGCCGGATTGTTCTATCGCTTGAAGCTGATGCTATAAGCGATGAGCCATGCGAGAAGGCCACTAACCAAACATCATCTGTATGACCTTCAAGCTTTCGGATACATTCGCCTGTATTAGCAATCCAAAGCCGGATTATTCTATCGCTTGAAGCTGATGCTATGAGCGATGAGTCATGCGAGAAGGCCACTGAAAAAACATAACCTGTGTGGCCTTCAAGCTTTCGAATACATTCGCCTGTATTAGCAAGCCAAAGCCGGATTGTTCTATCGCTTGAAGCTGATGCTATAAGCGATGAGTCATGCGAGAAGGCCACTTTCCAAATATCATCTGTATGACCTTCAAGCTTTTGGATACATTCGCCTGTATTAGCAAGCCAAAGCCGGATTGTTCTATCGCTTGAAGCTGATGCTATGAGCGATGAGTCATGCGAGAAGGCCACTAACCAAACATCATCTGTATGACCTTCAAGCTTTCGGATACATTCGCCTGTATTAGCAATCCAAAGCCGGATTATTCTATCGCTTGAAGCTGATGCTATGAGCGATGAGTCATGCGAGAAGGCCACTGAAAAAACATAACCTGTGTGGCCTTCAAGCTTTCGAATACATTCGCCTGTATTAGCAAGCCAAAGCCGGATTGTTCTATCGCTTGAAGCTGATGCTATAAGCGATGAGTCATGCGAGAAGGCCACTTTCCAAATATCATCTGTATGACCTTCAAGCTTTTGGATACATTCGCCTGTATTAGCAAGCCAAAGCCGGATTGTTCTATCGCTTGAAGCTGATGCTATGAGCGATGAGTCATGCGAGAAGGCCACTAACCAAACATCATCTGTATGACCTTCAAGCTTTCGGATACATTCGCCTGTATTAGCAATCCAAAGCCGGATTATTCTATCGCTTGAAGCTGATGCTATGAGCGATGAGTCATGCGAGAAGGCCACTGAAAAAACATAACCTGTGTGGCCTTCAAGCTTTCGAATACATTCGCCTGTATTAGCAAGCCAAAGCCGGATTGTTCTATCGCTTGAAGCTGATGCTATAAGCGATGAGTCATGCGAGAAGGCCACTGACCAAACATCATCTGTATGACCTTCAAGCTTTCGGATACATTCGCCTGTATTAGCAAGCCAAAGCCGGATTGTTCTATCGCTTGAAGCTGATGCTATGAGCGATGAGTCATGCGAGAAGGCCACTGACCAAACATCATCTGTATGACCTTCAAGCTTTCGGATACATTCGCCTGTATTAGCAAGCCAAAGCCGGATTGTTCTATCGCTTGAAGCTGATGCTATGAGCGATGAGTCATGCGAGAAGGCCACTGACCAAACATCATCTGTATGACCTTCAAGCTTTCGGATACATTCGCCTGTATTAGCAAGCCAAAGCCGGATTGTTCTATCGCTTGAAGCTGATGCTATGAGCGATGAGTCATGCGAGAAGGCCACTGACCAAACATCATCTGTATGACCTTCAAGCTTTCGGATACATTCGCCTGTATTAGCAAGCCAAAGCCGGATTGTTCTATCGCTTGAAGCTGATGCTATGAGCGATGAGTCATGCGAGAAGGCCACTTTCCAAATATCATCTGTATGACCTTCAAGCTTTCGGATACATTCGCCTGTATTAGCAAGCCAAAGCCGGATTGTTCTATCGCTTGAAGCTGATGCTATGAGCGATGAGTCATGCGAGAAGGCCACTGACCAAACATCATCTGTATGACCTTCAAGCTTTCGGATACATTCGCCTGTATTAGCAAGCCAAAGCCGGATTGTTCTATCGCTTGAAGCTGATGCTATGAGCGATGAGTCATGCGAGAAGGCCACTGACCAAACATCATCTGTATGACCTTCAAGCTTTCGGATACATTCGCCTGTATTAGCAATCCAAAGCCGGATTGTTTTATCGTATGAAGCTGATGCTATGAGCGATGAGTCATGCGAGAAGGCCACTTTCCAAATATCATCTGTATGACCTTCAAGCTTTTGGATACATTCGCCTGTATTAGCAATCCAAAGCCGGATTGTTTTATCCCTTGAAGCTGATGCTATAAACGATGAGTCATGCGAGAAGGCTACTGACCAAACATCATCTGTATGACCTTCAAGCTTTTGGATACATTCGCCTGTATTAGCAATCCAAAGCCGGATTGTTTTATCCCTTGAAGCTGATGCTATAAACGATGAGTCATGCGAGAAGGCTACTGACCAAACATCATCTGTATGACCTTCAAGCTTTTGGATACATTCGCCTGTATTAGCAATCCAAAGCCGGATTGTTTTATCCCTTGAAGCTGATGCTATAAACGATGAGTCATGCGAGAAGGCTACTGACCAAACATCATCTGTATGACCTTCAAGCTTTCGGATACGTTCGCCTGTATTAGCAAGCCAAAGCTGGATTGTTTTATCGCTTGAAGCTGATGCTATAAGCGATGAGTCATGCGAGAAGGCCACTGACCAAACATAATATGTATGACCTTCAAGCTTTCGGATACGTTCGCCTGTATTAGCAAGCCAAAGCTGGATTGTTTTATCGCTTGAAGCTGATGCTATAAGCGATGAGTCATGCGAGAAGGCCACTGACCAAACATAATATGTATGACCTTCAAGCTTTCGGATACATTCGCTTGTATTAGCAAGCCAAAGCCGGATTGTTTTATCGTTTGACCTCATTTGACTTATTGGGCGTTCTGTATCGCATATATCCATTGTGTTGACCTCCTGATCGTCTTCTGCCTCATTCCTGCTCCAAAAAGAATTGGACCCATCCTCTTGCTTCCATCTATTAAGCTCTCTCTCCCATGAAGCGACAGATTCATCTTCACTAGTGGTTGAGGTTGCTAAACTGTCAGCGAAGTATGCATTGTGCTGAAAGTACCCGGATGCATTAGCTTTCTCCACCAGAAATTCATGTGCTTCTTCCCAGTTCTTGTTCGATAAGTTGTATTTGGTAAGCCAGTTATCAACCTTAGTTTTGCTCTCGTTTATTCTCTTAAGGGCCTCCTCCCCATTCTCATCTGCCCATGGTAACGATCTAAGCGAGAAAGAGTGGATATCTTTGGCAATATGGTCGAGGAGAATATTCTCATCTATTTTGTCTTGTTGCATTTCTACCCAATTGCAGAGTGGGCATGATGTGATGTCCACAGGCTTCGAACGTCTGGAAACATCAACCAAAAGCGGAATTTCGTCTTGGGGTATGGATGCCGCATGTCTTGCCATTATATGTTCTCTAAAGGAGTCTTCTTCGTGAAATTGAGAGGCGTCTCGACAGAAATAACAGACCCAGTACTCAAGACTATGGTGCTCATTGAGAAGGTGTGTTCGCCAAGTCTCCTTTGTGGCAAAGAGAGTCTCAGGTTTAGTGCAATCTGGTAATATGCAAGTGTATGGGCTAAGGTCTTCGGCAAGGTGTTTTCTATCCAATTTAGAATTGTGCATATAATGCCATTTAGGTGAAAGAACTTACTTCCACTTTTGATCTTCTGAATAAATCCTGGGGAGTGCTTGGCAACAGCAAGGGCACTTGAATATCAACGCACCCTCCTCCACTTTTGGCGCGTGAGGATACTTAAGTGAGATCATAGTCGACGACAAGATAGTTGATGCTGCCGGTGCTGATTTTTGTATCTGTTGTAGAACATGGACATCACCGACCGCTGACGCACTGGTGCCTGTCCTTATTGTGGGATTCGCTTCTTGGCCTGGGCGCTGTTCTTTGGTAGGTAGAGAACTCAGATGTTCCTTGACTGATTCTTTAGAAACAGTCGGAAGTTTCTCGAATGCCTCGAGAAGCTGAACCGGAGCTTGACCTTGTAAGGTATCCGGGTCCAGTTTGTCAGCATGTCGCTGCGCATATAAAAAGCGGTTGCGACGCTTCAGATTGCACCTAATTAAGCGTTGCTGGATCTCACTCAGTTTAGTAGGGTCAACTTGCTCCTTTGAAATGTTTGAATCTTGCAATTCAAATGAGTTGAATGGCCGTTCCGAGGACTGAGGGCGTGCAAGCAGAATTGTAACGAGATGCTTTTGCAAGTCGTCATGATCTTCAGGCCTGAACCGTTGATCTGCTTTTTGTAGCCGCGAGCGCCTACCTGATCTTCGTACTGCGACAGCGATTCGCGCAAGTTGATCCAGCATCATCTCTATATTTTGCATTTGTTTACGCAACGGACTGCGTGAAGCGAGCAGCTTTAACTCTGTTTCCAATTCTTCATCAGAAGATTCATCAGACCAGGTTGATAATGATTGGTTTCTTTGCCCTTCAGCAATGGGATACCCGTCAGCAATACCATTATCCTGGTGAGGCATATGAGAGAGAGCTTAAGGAAGTAGTAAAAATATTAGCAGCTTTTAGATTGGTAGGATGATGCCTCGTCCCTCACCTAACGCTTTGCACTTATCGACAGCTTCAGCAAGCTGATTCAACTGGGTCAATATAACCTCACGGGCCTGGGGCTCAAGCGCGAGTCTAGAATCTAGAGATGCTCGTTTCTGCGCAGATGCGCCAGTACCCGAGACCCAGAGGTTAAAGTCTGCCAAGCGGTTCTCAGCCCATTCGCCCTTCATCAATGACTCTACAACCAAGCAGTCCGTGAAACTCTGCAAACATTCTGCACTCGCTTCAGAAATCGCCTTGCTCATTTGGGTGAACATTTGGTATCCTGGATTGGGGGGAAAATAATCTCATTGTTACTCCTCTTGCCTTGTCTCGTTGATAGATGAGAGGGGAGAGAATCCTTCACGTGGTGCCATCGAAGTCATTGGTCAGAATACCCCGCCTGATGCGTGAGTCTGGGTTACATGGATATTAATATATACCTCGTCAAAGATGTGGTTATTGTGAAGAGGGGGTTCTGCTGGTTCATTAAGAGACTTAGTTTTTTGCTCGAATATGAGAGCAAATTTGTATGTCTTAGATTAACAAATGCTTATAATGCGATGAGTTGAGCTCCACCATGGCACAACAACCCAAGCTTCAAACCCGGTACGGGCCCAATTGCCTTGGATAACATCATTGCAGATCACCTGGGGCCATATCGAGCGCTCATTATGAAACGATCACCGATCACAACCGTGTTATAACTTGGAGTGCTAATAATGACATGTCAATGGCTATGTGGTCTCAATTTCTACAAATAGTCTCTACGCATTGACACTTCGATCGCTAGACAATTTCGCAAACATATTATATAATGGGAGCTCTTGGAAACCACTTACGTTGTCACCGATCCTACTCTGGATGTGATTGAAGCGAGGGGACTAGGGCCGGTGAGGTGGCAGTCAGTGGAGATACTCCCACACCTGCAGGTGACCCAGGGCTCGGAGCAAATACTGCCATTTCCTCCATCACTGGGAAGAGCGACTCTTGGAAGACAGGAGAAGATATCCTGTTTGCGTATTAACTCCTCAAGATTGAGATTAAGGGCTGGAGGGGAAGAAGAATCGAATTCGATGAGCTCAGACATAGAGCGGCTTTTCTCAGCAAACACGATTCAGATTCTGAGCCAGAATCTGAAAAAGAGGATACAGAGGATAAAATCAACAGACAGATTGTAATAAGTGTAACGAGCGTGGACAACCTATCACGTTCAAACCAGGGGGAATGGAATAAGTGGAGGGGGAGAAGGCGATCACAGAATAAAATGTATATCAACAGTTGATGCATAAAGCCTACTGGGTTATGGCAGTACACTACGTAAGCATACAAGAAAGAATATACTCAAGTAGATTGGTGAGTAAATGACTGTTCAAGAACCTGGGGCTTTAGAGATCCTTACTCTCATACCTCCTATTTTTCGGTCATTCTCACATCTTGAATGGCTTACCTTGCTCGATTTTCGCCTAGTTTTTCTTAATTTTTCACATGAATAGTCCTAAACACTTGCTAGTGCTGCTGCAATTATTATCCATCGCTCATCCTCGGATTTATCCATTAGATTCCATGGCGTTAGATACCGGTAGTGCTCATTCAAGGTTGCCATGGAGAGAGCTTTGAATAAAGCTAGCATTCCTTGATGTGTTCGTATCTTCTTTTTGACCTTTTTCAATAAATCATCCGTAACAGCACCGACTTCTGTTCTTCTGTTTACGTATCCTAGTAGAAGCGCTGCTATGCCTGCCGCAATGGCGGCTGCAACGGAGGTGCCACTTTGATACTTTTCTCCCTCATGATCGCTCAACCATGCTCCTGGAACCTTTAAGCCCAAGGTCCCAAATGTAAAGGTGTCGTTATCCTTTCGAGGGGGGTTGAAGGCTTCAAACTGACCATTCGCATTGGTGGCACGGATAGAGATAACTGAGTGATGATTAGCAGGAAACATCTCCATCTGATTTGACCCATAGTTTGACGCAGCTGCGAAGAAAAGTATGGACCCATTACGGTGGTATAAAGCATCAAGTATTGCATCGCTGATACATTGTTGTTCTTCAGCGTATCCAAATGACATAGTGACTATGTCGGCCTCCCATTCCTTACTTGCCCAGGATATGGCCTGAGTTACTGTTAGTGGACTCATATAATATCTTGAAGAACTTACGGACCTTTGCAACATTCTCGCTTGCTGTTGAGAGTTCAGTAGGATCTGATGCGACACGCGCTATAAATACATCCGCATCTTTCGCAATCTTCATTATGAGTGAGACTAAATGGGTTCCATGTCCGTGGCTATCCAACCACTCCTCTGAACCACTAACATAGTCTTTCCATCCCTTGAGGCGAGAACCGTTGTGTGAAAGGAAAAAGAATGTCGAGTTGTCATCACAGCCAGTGTCCAGAATAGCGATCCGAACAGGTGCCGATGAATGACTGGGGGTCATACTTGGGCTAGTTCCCAGGCGTTCGCTCAGCTTTTGCATGTATGAAAGCCATATATTGGCCTCTTTCTCATTCTCATCATTCTCTGTGTGGGTTTTCTTGAGTTTCTTCTTTGTTTGTTGCCCCCAATAGCCAGGACTAGAAGACCGTTTTCCAACTCGTTGGATGAATCTATTTCCGATCGAGATATCTAGAGGGTCAATTTTATCTTGGGTTAGTTGTTCCATCCACTTTGTCCCTTCTAGTAATGATTTTAGCGGAGAGACGACCTTTTTATATAGCATATCCCTCCGCTGCTCCAGATTCTCTGTCCCTCCATGAAGAGTAAAGGTTCCGGGGTCCAAGCAGTCCTTGACGGCATCACGGTAATCAGAGTACTCAAAATCCTCCCAGAGTTTCTTGTCATCTAGGCACTGAATAGCTTGCATCAATTCTTTATTGGTACTAGCCGCCAATGGCTGTGCTTGATGCTGGCGATCGTGTCTGAGAAGCGGCGACCCAATGCCAATTTCGACCAGCATAATTCCGAGAGTTCGAATTCTTGGGAAATAGTGTATCTCACCAGGAATGGTACTATACTCTTCCGCCCAGGGATCCTCGTCACCGAATTGAACGGAGAGATAGGGCTTGGACGGAAACAATAAACCTTGTCGGATAGAAGGGCTATTTCTACTCTCCCAAATGAATTGAATCGTTTCGCTTGTCCATGCACTCGCCATCCAGTCTGAGTCGTAGTACTGCCAGACGGAATAGGCAAGTATATATGCGAGTACAGCTCTCATCTTAGCTGGAAGATGATAGTTTTCCAGGATATCGGCAAGTGAGATGCCTGGAAGATGCTGAACCATTTGTTTCAGAAAAGATGGTCTATACCTCTGAAGCTTTTCGTCTTGGATTGCCAAGCGGACGCGTGAGCCGGTATCTTCCTTTATGAGCTTACAAAGCTCCCCTTGAAGAATAACTCCAATAGGATCCTCTGGGCACGAACGTGGTCGAGAATCTCCGTCGATTTTCGAGAATCTTATGCGCCTGTTTGGCTTATTTGGCTTCTCTTGGCTCTCTTGTCTCTCTTGTTTCCTAGATTTTGTTAACCTTGATGATCGCTTCCAAAAATGCTCTAAAGTCTTACTGTGTGACGAGCAGCTCTACATCTTGCCAGCGATCAAATTGCTCACCCCATGCCGGACTAGACGAGAACAGCATATCAAATTGAACCTGTCCGTATTCATTCATGTTTTGTAGGACAGGTCGTAACATCAATTTCGCCAAGTGATTGCGCTTGACATGATCTCTCTGAACTGAACCATCACATGTGCAACGCATATGTTTTCGTAAGACACTAAAGGCTTGTGCGTGGACTTCACGAGGAGGTGGATTGACTGGCAAATCCTTTCGAGACTTGGTTAATACCTCCTCGTCGACGTCATGCGTATTTATTTTTCCTCTCTCCACGATCCTTTTTAAGCGGATAATAGCCTCCTTAACATTGTTGGTATTTGACATGAGATTTTGAAGTCCTTGTTCGATTTTCTTCTTGACTCTAAGATATTCTTTTGAGCCTACTTGCTCCTCTGCTATGGCCTCCAATATTGGATATCGGTTTATTGGGAGTTTCGAGAGACGGTTTGGCCACTAGAAACAGACATTAGCACTAACTAGTGTTGGGTATAGCTAAAAGTAGCCATGCGCTTGCTTCGGCCGTTTGCGATGCTGAACTGTCCCCATGCTAAAGAGATTCTGGGTCTTTGGACTCACCCCACAGATCTTTTCAACATACTTCAACAATTTCGAGGCGTGGGTCCATAGTGCTTCATCGTCGACATTGCGATCAATGGAGTGAAGATATTCGCCCACCAGCCATAATTCTACCCCAAGAGAAGTGCACGTCGGATTCCTTAGATAGATTCCTAACTTTAAGGCGATTTCTGCAACTTGGCCGATGGCAGTTTGTGCAAGGTCCAGTGGGTCTCTTGAGGTCATCATGGATTCCTTACAGAGCAGAGTTGAACGATTCCGAAATGGCGGATCTAGTCAAGGTTGGGAGAAAACGGACCAACGCCATTGCCTTTGTTCTAACCGCCCTTGTGTTTGCTTCTCAGCTGAATTACAGGGTTCTTATGGACTGGAAGATCTGTTTCCCGGGCGGGGTTGGACTGGCAGCCTGGCTGAGCCTCCAATCCGTGAGAAGCCCAAGTCCCTTGTCCATACGGAGTACACACAATCCGTTTAATATCTGGATGATAATGCTCAATGGTATTCGATGTACTCCGTATTCCTGGGCCATAGAAAACGGAACCGCGGGTTTCCAATTTCGGACTAGATATGCTAAAAAATTACAAGACATTGAACCCAGAGCAAGCAGTTGACGGAGTCTCATTATTTCCTTATAACTATATTAGGCTGTACTGTATTGTGTTATTATTGCCGAGTTAGATTTAATTCTCCAAGTCTTGAGGGAGGATATAGTGCAAAAGAATCAGGGCCAAAGGGACCAATGTCGATCTAGCTGACATTTATAAGCTGGTGTAAGGTGCAGTGTTGGCACAGTCTAATCATATATGATGGACACCGAAAGAACAAGAACAATACCTTGTTACACCGATTTGACTGCTCTCAAAATTATTGTTTAATGTTTTCTATGGCTTTTGTTGACTTTTTGATCCTCGTACTTCTCACGCCTACCCGCCTGCTTTTACACACATACCGTATTTGGTCACCCATGCAAAAAGCAAACTTACCCTCCTTTAATCAATATACCACAAACGCGATTAGACTTAGTCATATATATAAGTCTCAATTTCAGAATTATTTCTGCTAATTGAAGCGATTATTTGAAATCTCCTTCCAAAGAGTATGAATGAGAGAGCACACCCCAATTTATCATTCTTCTCTCAGAATCCCCTCCAATCCCCAGTTTGAAGGCAAGATTTAGCTCACGCACTGAGAGTAGAACGGATTCGACACCTTGCAGGTTCCTGATGAGCAACATGTAGGTCCAGTCCAGTTGACGCCGCCGCATTGGCCAAATAGGGGAGAGCAACTGCCAGTGGGGCCGGACCCGGGCGCTGTCGTGGTCGAGGTCCGGGCCGTAGTTGAGGTCCGGGTCGTGGTCGAGGCCGGGGGCGGGGGCGGGCTCCCACCATTAATGGCCGCAACATGGTTTTCAACCAAGCATTGCCAGTCTGAAGTGTTATAGTAGATAGTATTTCCATCATCGGACGACCGGCCATTTGAAAGAGTATCACCCCACTGCCAAAACAGATCGGCAGCCATTCCTTTACTCGCTAGAGCAGCCTGTTGCCACGGAGACTCGAGGCCACAGTGATTACTAGGTGCGCCATCTAATCGCCAATTGTTTGGTTAGCTAGTGATTCATGCCACTTGTTTTGGTTTAAATAATCACCAGAAAAGGACATAGAGGTACTTACATTCTTCCAACATGCATGGCTTGCCCGATGCAGCGCACGCTTGAGCATGAGTTTGAATCCAGCTACTACCCCATGCGTAGGTTTCACCCCCTGGGAAAAAGGTATTAGCATTAATACTTATTCAAATGAATGTTATCAGAAAACTTACAAGAGTTTGGATAGAGATGAAGAGTGCTAAAGTCAAGCGTGCTAATGTTCATATAGCTGGCAAAGTCTGTACCTTCGCCAGTGGTATATGGATAAGAACCATCTGATCCAGTGCTAAGACCCAGTCCTTCATCTCCAAGCGTTACAAGATGATTCGGATCAAGCTGTTTGATGTACTGAGAAATGCTTGCAGCCCAGTTATAAACAATACTAGTGACACATTGATTGCAGCGAGGCTCATTGGCCAATTCCCAGGCGAAGATAGCAGTTGATGTTGTATAGCGACTAACAACTGCTTGAATATACTTGCGATATTGTGTTTGAGCAGCTTGATTAGTATACCAGGAAGTCGCATTGCCACCAAAGGCATTCACATAAGCGTTTATTCCTCCATAATCACTCCAGTTATTAACAAAGTTGATAATAAGCTTAAGGCCTCGTGCCTCGGCCGACTGGACCACATAATCAAGATTCTGCAATCCAGTGGCCCCAGTATTAATTGTAGATCCCTGTGCAGATAATAGCTGGAACCAAACGGTTCCACTGCCAGGCTGCTGGTTAACATCATTGAATCCCCAGATACGAACAATCCGAAGACCAGAATCAACCATATGATCAAAGGTTAGATCAACATCGGCATGGTTAGTGAGAAATGAACACCAGTAGCAATTAGTGCCTGCAAAGTAGCCTGTTTCACCGTCGATCGTGAAGTGGAGGCCTGATACCGATACATAGCTACTGGCGCGTGGAACGGATTGTAATGGTGTGGCTAATATCGAGGTGGCAGCCAACGCCAATGTAGCCAACGCCTGGCTCTTAATAAACTTCATGTTGCAAAGATGAATAATGAGTGATCGCTAGCAATGTAGTTAAGAGCATAATAGGCATTAATGAGGGAACCTGCTCCCTTTATATAGTAACCATTGGAGAAGCAGAGAAGTCATTGATATTTCACACATTGTTCGCTTCAACATTTACAAAGAGCAATACCCTATTAACACGAAGGACGCTTTGCCCCATTAAGAGCTCGGTTGTTCATCTTCCGTGTCTATTCTGGGCCAATATCAGGTAGCAATGGTACGTGGTAATTGCGACCTTCTCCAAATATAAATAATATCTCTGTTAATATCGGCCACGGGCTATAGATGTCGCGGAAGGGCTCGTCTGAGCTAGAAAAAGCTAGTCAGCTTCTTAATGAGTTCGATAATTATGATCCGAACCAATAGCAACTTTCACAAGCTGCATCCCAAAACATTCATGTGTAGACTACAGTCCACAGCATCATAAAGGTTAATTCAGTACAAGACCCGGTTTAACCGCTGATCAGGAGAACCTTTAAGTTACTTACCTCTCTCTGCAATTTACTGCAAGATAAAGTACTCACTCAGGATTCTCATAAGTAAACATATAAGAGGAGAAATGGCTTTCATTTTTGCACCAATTATATAGCATAAAATCACAAACCTCAATTAAAACTAGATGCTCCTACAGAACATAGGCATCATATAGTCATGCTGGTTTAGCCGTTAAAGCCCTATAGGCACGGCAATCAGAGACGCCACTTTATTACATACCTATCCAGTAGGTATAATCTGTTGTCAATAATCTGTTGTCAGAGTGTTGTGCTGGTGTCCTGTACACTCCAGCGAGATATTCAGTCATATGCTTGCACCAAGGAATCAATAGTCAACTAAAACGATCTCGTTCTTAAATATAAAAATACCATCAACAGGGGAACTGGCAGCAGCTGTTGTCTCTTAAATCGTTTGCTTCTTTTTAGTTTTAAGTCAGCACTACGCTACTATTAACCTATTTAGGCAAAAACGTCGGCTAGAGTTATGAAATGTAGTCAATGAGGTTGACGATAGCCTAGCGGAGAAGACAACCCTGTAAAAGGCTATTCGGAAGCTATTCAACCGGCTAAGGTCATCGAATAAATGGATCGTTGCTCA
This sequence comes from Trichoderma oligosporum, assembly GCA_015266385.1. Classification (NCBI taxonomy): domain Eukaryota; kingdom Fungi; phylum Ascomycota; class Sordariomycetes; order Hypocreales; family Hypocreaceae; genus Trichoderma; species Trichoderma oligosporum. The sequence goes on along the minus strand of JACBYL010000021.1, from coordinate 26,929 downwards.
AGAATCAAGGAGTGCCGAGTTTCTTTTAGTCACTCTAATCGCTCAGGCTGTTCTTCGATCCAATTGTTCTTTTTTATTTCTTCGCCAAGTCTAATTAGGTCTGTCTCGAGCCTGGCCGCAATACCGAGCCGTTGTTTTACTACTAATGATTAAATTTACAATAACACACAAAATATATCGCTTGGGTGCCAAAGCTTGAGCGCGTGCTTTATCAAATGCTAAGCTATTGGGCGCCACCTCTGGGCCAGGGATGCATATACAACTTGCATGGGCGGCAGATTCCTGACTGGCGTTATTTCCGGTCCCACGCTTTCCACTATGGAGGTCCTCCCTTTCCACAAGTGCTCGGATCCAGAGCCTTTGCCATTTCGTGGACAGGATTATCATGACGGCCTGAGGTCTAAAAGCTAATTTTATATATAAATGGCATGTCAATTTGCTGCCTACGAAGAAGCTGTATACGGATAATCTGCCTCCAATTGATCTCTTGCTAGAGTCCATCCAACATATCAGCAGTACTGCATTTGAGTGATGGCAGTTTAATAATGCTTACCGCGGCATAGAACATATATCGAAATATCATTAGCCTCTAGGCGCATGATAGAGCACTGTAGCGACTTTATAAAGACCTTTCGCAGGAGAATGACGCGACTGTAGCCATCATACGACATCATCTCCGACTCCACGACGAAGAAATATCCTTTTCTTCCCCGCGAGACTGGATTCACGGCACGGCACCTTTTAACACATGCATACCAATACAAGTTAAGTTCGTTGGGGCACACAAATCGTATATGTTTCGTTGTCCAATGCCACATAAGCTAGTGGAAATTCAATACCTTGGTACTGTTGATGAAAAGATGGGCTGCGAAGTGGGAGCGTATGCATGACTACAAGAGCATTGCTCTGAGATATACATTCCTCATTTATATGGATTTGGCTTCTCCGATCATCGACATGATGTCTATATTTACTGAGACATCCAAGCCTACGTTAACCTAATGCCTAGTTCACGCATGTGAGACAATAGGCTTAGTATATTTGTGTCGCTCACTTAATGCGGCGGTGCCTTCGCCGCTGAATGGGGTATCAAACCCTCTCATATTATACTACCAATCCAACAAATTATCAACTTCCTACTGCATATATGTTGCTTGATTATGTCGATGTAGATGTGGCCTAGATGATATTGAAGTCTTGGACATCATATGCCAATACACGGCGGAGGGAACGGCTCTATCAAAGCATATCTCATATCATTCTCTCTCTTTCTCGAATATTTCAGACCACATTAGCTCATTTCAAATTATAATGATTGCACCATCAGCTTACTGAACATTCCACTAACCTCCTCGATTATTACTTGAAAACGAAGGAACGAAGGTACGCAATAAACAGTCCACTAGGAGGAAACATTTCAAGATACTAAGAATTTCGTAACATGAACTAAGAACGAATGTTTGGTGATGCTATTGCAACTGTTAAACTCATGAAAGAGTAAAAAGAGTTCGAGAGAATATATGAAGGAGGAATAAAATAACAGCGAAAAGAGCTGAGAGATTTCATGTACCAACAAAATAATATTCACTCCTAATATCTTTAACCCAACCCAAGGGATGCCTGTCAATCAATTTTGTGGCTTGGGCAATATTTACAATCTTGGTGTTGTTGCCAATTGATAACCCTTAGAATGCAAAACTAACATAACGCGATACAAAATTGTCCACATGCTTTTTGCGCCGTTGATCTGCCCCATAGCATGAATTATTGAGACAATCACCATCCTAATGCAGACTTGAAGTTACATTCGAACAGCATAAAAGAAAAGCCTTGATCTTCATTTCAACTTATCTTGCCGTCCAGACACTCGTGGACAAGCATAACGGTCCATAATGAGCTTTGTCTTTAGCGAGTCCCTCCGAAGAAGCCAACCCTCATTTTCTACGTAAGCGATGAGCTTGTTGCGTTGATTTGCGGCTCTAGCATGATCGTCTGTCTTGAAGGAAGCCTCGACAATGTATTCGATATCCGTTCCCTTCGCATCAAGTATAGGCCACACCTCGATATTCAAGTCCATCTTACTCAATTGTGTATTATTCCATGTGCCAACCCAGCGCTTGGCGAGAATTGGGCCAAAAATGCCCGCTGTGGCTAATGCTTCGGTTCCCCATTTGTCGCCAGCCCCCCAGTTGTCGAACTTGTCAGGCGCCTCCTTTATTAGCATCTCACGGGAGTCGATGGTGCCTGTGAGCTCTAAGTCGCTATTCTCAGGACATGGAACCTTTTTATCACGGCTTATAGAGAGCGTCTGTTTCTCAAAGCCCCACTCGACTTGGGCATCATACTTGATATCTTCGGCAGTAAAACCATCGTCATTAGCTTGAGTAAGCACAGCGTTAATATCACCTTTCTCAATATTATACCGTTTCTTATACGTCAGCTCGAAGTCAGGTTTCTTTTCAAATCTGCGGATTCGCAAATTCCAGCCAGCAGCATAAATCTCGTTGGAACATTTATCGAGAAACTGCACATTCATCATAGTGGCCGCCTCAGGAATATCAAAGGCACTTAACACAACGCTTGTAAGCTCGTGCTGGGAGTTGAGGACCTGCGTGGGGTCCAGCAGTAGCTTGACTTCGAAGTCGGGCGTCATATTGGGCTTTTTCAACGCTAAGGAGTCGACGGCGGGGGCCATTGTGATGCGGAGAGAGGTGTATAAGGTCACACCGGGTGGTATATGTTATGTAGGGCTGAAAACTAGGTTAGGAAGAATGAGCAGTAGCTAGTGTAAACTTCTATTACACTCACTATTGATGTGATGGGCAGGGCGTGAGGACGAGATAATTGTAAGGTCCTGTGTAAATGCCGTGCGTTTGAAGATAAAGGCTTCTGGTGATTACAAGATGCCGGCGCTTCGACTCTTTAATCGGATTGTTCCTTATTTCCTGGTAGTCGTACAGAATACGTAACAATACATCACGACCCCTCAAGAGGCGTTCACTCACGCGCCGTGCTTAAACGCCTCTATAGAATCATTGGCATTCCAGCCTCATGTCAACGCATCAAAGTTAATAACAGATAGTAAGAAGTCAAATAGTTAGCTAACAACCTCATCCAAGTGCTACGTCGAGACATCTAATAGCGCGGTAAGCCTTAGTTCTGTAACAGGACGCGACGTTTTACGTCTTTGGCTTGACGTTCTAATGATTGGCCAGTTGTTTTAAGTGAAGGCTAACTCATGCCTCCCACCACTTTCTTAATGTGGCGAACATGATCGACCACTAAACACAGAGAGCTAGTGACCTCCACCTTTGGCTAGATCTTATAACATGTTCAGATGCAAGATCTATAAAACTTCGTACTGTAGGTGTTGTGTCAAGTAAAGTAGCGTAGCGGCTGTGTCAAACGCCACATTAACTAAATGCTTGCCATCCACACTGGCCTAATAAGTCCAACAACGACATTCCAGCGGAAATATGCTCCTATGGCAATGCAAATGCTACATCAAGACTTTTTACATCTTGGTAGGCTTCAAGCTTATATCTTAAGCTAAGAGCTAACGATGCTCAGCTACAGCTGAATTAGACTTCCTGTGTCGTAAGTGTAACATATTCAGACACCGGCCCGTGTCTTCTACATTGACCATAGTCCCATGCTGTGGTAAGCCTTTTGAGCTGTAAAATTGGTTTTTTCCTCGGTTTCTACAACTAAAGTTTCTCACGTCACAAAACTTGCTCACTTTCCTGAGAAAATCGGTGCCTACCATCGCTTCAGGGTTTTCCGTGTGCAGACCGCCAACATTTCAGTGAACCGGCCAGGTAATCAGCGATATATGATGTGCGAAAGAGGGGATTTGAAAGAGCTGATACTCGTGTACAAGATCGACGGTTGCAACTTCGGCGTTCAAACTTCAAGTAGTTATTGGACAGTGGAAGAACGTAAGTGACAATTCGCTAGGATTCTTAGCATTATGGTCGTTACTAAGAAAAACTTGCCCAACAGTGTAGTCATTTTTATTTATTAATGGATGAACGAAAACTCAGCTAAAGTACTAGAAAGAGTATCGGAAGCTCCTCTGCATTTGCATCATGGGATTGGGAAAACCCTTGGGGGCAAAAACCAATACCGAGGAGCAAACAAAATAATAGAACGCCTCCTTATGATAAAAGCTTTCCTCAAGATAAAAGGAAATTGACTCGAGTCATAAACAACATAGACATGATACAGAGCATAAGAACCATGAGATACCACACTTCCGTAAACCTGAATAAGCACCTGAGTGTCCTCAATGCCTCCTCCAGTTGTTCCTGAACATTCATCTCCAACGCCAGCCGTCATGAGGACATATTCTGAGTGAAGGAGAGAAGATTTAGTATGCCGGAATCTTTTGCCCCGAAACCTGTACAATACTATTGGTAGTGCAATTGTCGAGCCCTTGGAGCTGGTTCTTGTTCGCTAGGATAGTTATTTGAGAAATTATGGCAAAAGGATCTTGATCCTTCTGAGTACTGTCACTGAGCATACAGCTTACTAACCCAGCCACATGAGGAGATGCTTGTAATATATAAGTAAAATAAGCCAGCTAAGTGAGTGAGTAAGTACTTACCCATGGATGTGCCGCTAATAGTGTTTGTTGCGTCTTTTCCTCCTTTCCAAGCAGAAAGTATATCGGTTCCAGGACTGAAGACATCCACAACTATACTATGTTAGCTTTCATAATAAGATGTGAATTGATCTTTGAGACAACCTACGTCTTCCAGAACTCGAGAAGTAGGACTTCTTGTCGTTCTTGTCCATTGAAGCTACAGTGAGTGCAAGGGGCTCCGATGAAGGTGATTGTGTTTCAGAGGGTACATTCTTGCGTTAAGAGATATCGGTCAGTCAGGAACAGAAATAGAGAAGACTTGTATGCATGTTGTACTTACCTCCTCGTTCCCGGCAGCAACACAACAAATAACTCCAGATCTCACGGTGGCAGCCACAGCATTGTTAAGAGCTAGACTATAACCTCCACCGAGACTCATATTGACAACCGCTTTCTTACCACGCGCGTCAGATTTGACCCATTCAAGCGCTTTTATAATATCGTCAGTTCTGGCCCCCGAGTCATCGGGGTTTGGCGTGTCATTAAAGACTTTAATAGACACGATGTTCACATTCTTAGCTACACCATACTTTCTGCCCCCGATGGTACCAGCAACATGGGTTCCATGGCCAACAAGATCTTCGTCACCCGTAGGGCGAGCAGAAGGGGATTCAGGAGTTACAAACTTCGGTCCCCGCACAGCTCGACCTTCGAATTCGACGTGATCCTTATTAATACCGGTGTCAATAACATAAGCAACTGTGCCCTGGCCTGCGGCTTCGCTGCGGTACTTATAATGGTACGGGCCGTTCGCCTGAACCTTTTGGGGCTGACTGATGCGCTCCAAGCCCCAGCAAGGGGTATCAGTTTCCACCCATTTGCAATGTTTGAAATACCGGACTGGCTCCACAGACAGGACCTATAAAGGCTTATTAGCAACAAGAATGTGCCGTCGATATGAGTTTATTTTACTAACCCCGTCCATCTGTTCAATTTCCTGCTTTGTCTGGTGGTCGAATTTGGCTGAATAGCCACGACATTCGGGTATGTCGAACTGAACGCGAGTTTCACAAGAGAAGGGGGTTGTATCCTCTGTCCTAGCTTGAAGAGATCGTAGGTGAACGGATTTTCCCTCTGCAGTGGAGTAGGGCTTTAGAAGCACAACCCATTGTTCTGGGACAACGTCATTACTATGAGTAGCCATTATCACAATAGATTATCAATAAAGGATAAATATAATGAGTTTTAATAAATATTTTTACATCTCAAAGAATTAAAAAGACCCAAGGATGGGCTCAGCTATATATATTTGAGATGGCTTCAAAGATAAACTTTATACTATATGTGAACAGCACTCAAGGTCATTGCAACGTTCCTCATCCCTCACAAGCTTTCTATTTTTGACTTACCTGATTCAGTGGCTGCCCTAGCTATTTCTGTTGGAATAGCCCTTTAACATACATCAAGGCGAGAGCAGAGATACACAAACCTTAATTCATTCAGCTATATGGAGGCGGCTACATTATGAAGTCACTTATTCAACCATATATGACTACCCATACAGACCAGGCACCTTAAGCTATCAGCTCTTTAGCTTCTTTGTATTACGCTAAATTAAGGCTATGAATAATTTTATATAAACTAAAATTAATATTTAGGACCCGAGCCGTAAGTCCATCAAACTTAACTATAACTTTACGCCAAGCGCCCAGTGGCTTAATGGTTATATAACCGTACTATTTAGTTAATAATGATAGCAATCTCTAGGTATAGTTCCATCTGCTACTGGTAGAACTACCTCCTACTTCTAAGCAAGGTCTGACTGTTCATGCTGGGATCACCTTTCAATGACTGACGTTTCATTCGGGTGCAGCTATTGCCAAACAGATGAGATCATCCAACAAACCAACCTACCAATCAAAGACATCTTGTGTGGCTTGTATTACGAACCATGACAGCTCAATAAGGATTATCCAAATTCTCTTCTCGCATGAGCCTGACATAGACATGACTGACAGGTATGCCTCTAACTTCAGCGCTTATTTAGAAAATCGCAGAGCTAGCTAGCTCCTCAAAACCATTAATGACTGGCGAAGCAAATCCTAGCGCCCAGTAGACAATATATATTAGGCAGTACATGGTTGTGTCCCGCCACAGGAAATTCTGTAATAGAAAAGAGAATCAGTTCGCCCAAGTCAAAGAGCCTACACATAGAGTGCAAGACTCAGGCTAGAAGTACACAGCGAAAGTATAGGCGCAAAGCGCACCCGCGACTCAATGCTTCTTCAGCTTAGACCGATTCTGTGGGTTTGCTAGATCGTCTATCGTACCTTAACAGCCTCCGTCTTGAGAGGAAACAAATCTCCTGGTTAAGAGGCGCATTATAAATAAGGTATTACATTTCGTAATGTAGTTTCTAAAGGCGACATTACATGTAATGACATGCCGTTGAGAGTATTGGCATGTTTCTAGAGCTGGGTTATTTATTTTTCCTACCACCCAGGAAATATAATGAGCTCTAGCACTAACACAACGGGATAATATATATATCTATATAAGTGCTTGCTAATATAACTTGAATAAATTCCATTGCGTGAATCTATTTATTAGTTTATAATACATTCAATACCAAGGGGACACACCATAGCTTGGTAACTGTCCAAGTTTTGCAGCCTAGAGATGCACTGCGACGTATGCATTTGTGAAAGTTATCCTAGATTACAAATGCCTCTCCCGATAAATAGAAATTGAGGCAGCTTAAGCAAAAGAGGGACTAATCAAGCACCTAAAACAGGAGACTTGGCTTGATAGTCCCATTTTACTAAGCTTATATAGAGTATAGTAAATAAGCTTGTGCTTCTTATTTTTCTAGCTTAAGCGTAGTAGTGAATAATAAGCTAATAGTGCTACTTACTTATGAAGATGATTTGGATAGACACTTAAAAAAACAAAATTTTCAGTTGATGATAAGTGGATTAGTTCTAGAGAAGAGGCTGAATTATAAAGTATAAATAAATAATATAATTACAAAGGGCATTGGTTCTAAATCAACTCTCCAAATTGCTCTGCTTCCACCCCAGTACCCGACTTTTGTCATATTCCCCTAGTGAAACAGTTCGATCATTCCTTATCATAGTGACCTTTGTCTCCTTTAAGATATGTTTGGCGCTGTCACCATCTCCATCCGTATCTCCCAGCTGCTGAAACGTATCCAAGTTAATGTCCGTACGAATCCCCTGATGTCCACTCTTTGACTGGATGAATTTGTTGGCCGAAGCTGAGCCACCGGTGTTGCCGTTGGAGGTACCGCCGAAGATGGAGAGTGAAAGGAGAGGGCGAAGAGCGTGCAGCGAGCCAGCGACAATGCCAATGCCTTCTTCAATTACAGACCACAGGCCGATCTTACCGGTACCGAACATGAATTCTGTGGGGTTGCTGTAGAAAGTTAGGTAGCGGAGTCGGACTATTGTCGCGCAGCTTGCACTGGTGAAAGGGTTAGTTAACCTAGTTTTGTATACCTCGGGTTTGTAGTGGCGTCAAGACGGCATAAGTGGGGCCATTCTCGGTCAGGTCGGGAGAGAGAAGAAATCTGAGACATACAAAGCACCCATACCAAGAATCATGGCAACTGACAACTTGACTCTACGCTTCAACTGAATATTCCACAACAAGGCTGCAGGCAAAACTGCCAGAGTCCAGTCTGTGATAATCTCCACAGCAGAAAAGAAGAAGCTAACGTCGCTATCAAGCTTGAGATTGCATGAACCGGTAGTGGTTTCACCCCACAGAGTAGTGATGGGATGACAAATATTGGAAATACCAACTATGAATACGATGCAAGAAATGCCCGTGGCGACCATGACACTCCATATAGTCCATTGATAACGACGGCGGGAATCGGCGATCCGGAGGAGAGTTATGGCGATGCTGCACTTGATGAAGACAGTGCTAGAGGAGTAGAAGAACTCAGCGATGAAGAAGAGCTTTTTTTTTTTTCATTTGTTAATGGTCAGTTTGACTCTAGTCGACTCGCAGTCGAAGGGGGAAGAAAGTAGAGAGGTATGTATGCACCTTGGTTCCACGCATGATATCACTGGTAGATAAGTTGGCAGCAAGCTGGCCAGATCCGAGATAGCAACAGACAATGCATAAGGAAGCTGTCACTGTGAAGAGAAGCTGCAAAGCATTAGAGTTGTTGTTGTTTTTTTATAAAAAAAAATGTCTTGGGCAAAGGATAATAATATGTGATATCTAGTTGTATACACGTACGATGCCTATAAGCATTAATATGTCATCCCAGCCTGAGGCTTTTCGCCAAACTCGCACCGCTATCCGTGTAGTAAATATGACCCAAGATAGGACAAGCAGCGATATTGAAGCATGGAGAAGCTGGACACCGTCTCCTGCCGGCTGAACCATGATGGTAGGCCAGTTGAGCAGCTGCTAGCAAAGAGGAATGAAGAGAAGATGAGAGGAAGAGTTGCAAAGAAGAAGAAGGGTTGCAGAGAAAAGAGGAAGAGTTGCAAAGAAAAGAAGAACAGTTTCAGATAAGAATAAGAGTCTTCAAAGAATAGGACCACTCTTCCTACTCGAGTCAGAGGATCGACGAGGATGAGACCATAGTGAAAATAAAACGGTTAGCGTCATTTCTTGTATTGACTCGAGTAAGGGGCATACGAATTATGGGTGGCAGACTGGCGATGTTTTTTTCTTCTTATGTTTTCTTTCCACTCAATTGGGTAGTACAAGTAAAGGAACAGACATCGCAAAATGAAGTGTTCATATTCACAAGCAAAGTGAACAGTAAGACCACACTTTATGTAGGCTGACAGATTGCCAGCCTATACGTTATATATATATATATATATATGTGTGTGTGTGTGTGTGTGTGTGTGTGTATAGTTGCCACCTTGGGGATTCAAATTTTTCAGATTCCTTGCCTTTCCATGATACCCACTTGTCACCACATGCCAAGCTTTGAGTTCATTACTACTTCTACCCGAGAGTAGCCCTTAATCTAGAGGATGTGGGCACGAATGCCGGGAACCTGTACTGTGAAGGTCTTATGGGGTAAAGGGAAATGCCGAGCTAGGCCTGTTTCCACTTTCTCATGCACACGAGGCAAAGGGGTCAAGTCATGACAGTTTTTCTTCTGTCCTCTTCCCAGAATCTCTATCCTCCGACCTTTTTATCTATTTTACTCGTGCGATATCACACCCCGACTTGGACTCTTCTCCGGACTATCTCACTACCTCCTACCATTCCCACCAAAAAAAAAAATCTTGTCTTGTCTCAACACCATGGCTGAATTTCTCATCAATGACAAGGATTTAATCAACCTTAAGGGCAAAATTGTTGTCCTCACCGGTACGACCATTTCACCTCTTTGCACGGTGTTCCTATTTTGATCCATGCTTGACTAGGGCTAGGGCTGACCAACCTACCGGATCACTATAGGCGGCTCGTCAGGTATAGGCCTCGCAACCACCAATCTCCTACTCTCATTAGGAGCATTGGTGGTTAGCGGCGATATCAATCCACCAGTGACATCTGAATCGACAGAAACGCCTGATATGCTATTTGTGCGGACCGATGTGGCCAAATGGAATGACTTGAGCGCGCTGTTCAAGAAAGCGAAGCAGCACCATGGCCGCATTGATTGCGTTTTCGCCAATGCTGGTATCGGTCCCCGCGCCAATTACTTCGCTCTTGAGACGGATGACCAAGGAGACCTAAAGGAACCATCACACGAAGTCTTAGACATCGGTTTGAGAGGTCTCATCAACACAGCTTCTCTCGCCGTTCACTATATGAAGGATCAACCTGAAGGTGGTAGTATTGTGCTTATGGGCTCTAGCACCGGATTACAGCCCCTCCGAGCTGTCGATTACTGTAAGCAGCCAAAGAGCAAAAGCACTGTGTTGTTGAAAGAGGAGTTCGTCATGCTGACTGAATCATGTAGCCACTGCCAAGCACGGCGTCCTAGGGTTCGGCAGAGGTTTTGCTCGGATTGCAGATGTTGCGGGTCTTCCCATTCGCGTCAACACTCTGATGCCATCATGGACGACGAGCAACGTCCTTCCGGACTTAGAGGGGCTCATGAGGAGAATCTCAGAGGTGCCGCAACCCGCTTCGGTGGTTGCGCGCGCCGCCGCATATCTTATGGCCGATGCATCCAAACAAGGAGACGTGATTTATGTCGCTGACGGCAAGTACACAGAAATAGAAAAGACCGTACTCTTGCCTGCGTACGAAACTATTAAAGGAGAGGCAAACCCTAGCGATGATGAAGTTCTAAAGCGTCTTTTAGAACTACCTGCGAATTGATATAGAAGAATTCAATGCTTTAATAGAGCCGGAACGGAGCTTTTTAGTATAGATCATACAAGCTAACGAGTTCTTTTCCTCTAATACTACTACTTCATAAGTAAAGTATTTTACTTAAATTTTACTAAATAAAATCCAATATCTGTAAGAAGTATTATTTAAAATAAGTAAAGCTATTACTGTTTTTAAGCAATTTTCTATATATCATTTGGTCTTATAGCGAGAGGGCTAAGCAGAGGTACCTATGTATGCCAAGACAAGGGCCTGATGTCTGATCTCTTTAAGTTGCTTATCTTGCCTTTCCTTGGCAAAGCAATCTGAACATTGAAAACAGAAGACCTCTTTGGATTGAAGGTATTACTTCAAAGCCTGGATTCAAAACCGGTATAGGAGGTATTATAGGATAGCCAACTAGCCTATTGAGTGGAGAGACATAGAGGTAGCTAGCCTTGGGGCGGAGAAGGCTAATGATGTTGGTAAATGGGAGGCGCACTCTTTAATGCTGCCGACGCCAGCTCAATGGCTAGTGCGTAAGAGGCACCTATAATATCTCAGATAGCGTGCATCATTATAGTGCAGCCGAGTACTCTAAGAGTAGCTGAGGTATTTACAGAGGCCTAGGACACATTAGAGCAGCTCTATTTAGACGAAGAGGATTGACATGATCACTCAGAGTCTACTGATAATAATGATGAAACGAATGTTCAAGATGGGAAAAGACGACTGATGCTATTTGCCTTAGAGCTTCTCAGTAATCGGTCTCCTACTTCTCTTATTAAGCTATTTGACGGTATCGGGTTTTAAAGCGCTTAATTCTAACTTCCCACTGAAGTAAGCATATGTGAGGAGAGAAATATACACATAAACCAGAATAGAGAACCTGCATATATACGTCTGGTGAATGGAAGATCCATTGTAAGTCATGTGGCTTCAAATATGGCCCTCATTATCAAAGATGTGCATATTGTACGATTCTAATAAATTGGAGAGTAGTTGAATTCAACCCCTGAAAAGATGTCCAGTATTTTCAATCACTATTAACTAGCGCCCGATTTCAAGATGTTTATTGATGTTAATTGATAAAATAGTAAGCGGAGATAGAGATGGCAAGTTAGAAGGTGTGTATTTTATCTTTTAACCTATGTATATAGCTCTCTCTTTGTAACTCCCTTCTGCCCGCCAAACGGCATATCATCCCCCTTTATCGGGTCCGTACAGTTCACCCCCACTGTACCCGCTTCCAACCTTGTAACCCCTATGATGGACAGCTTGGCTGGCACACCTCTATCTAAGCGATGTTACAATAGAAAGAATGCGAGTTCTGATAGCGAGGGTGAATGCGCGGGTTCTGTTGCCGTTTCTGTAACGTATCCGGGTGACTGTGCTTGGGGTTGCGTAAGATATTTTCTTGCTGGCACTAATATAATTGTAATTTAGATATAGTAATAAAAATTCGGAGATTTGTGGGTTGGACAAAGAGAAAGAAAATTCCCCCCCAGAAATGCCCACGGTCGGATATCATATGGTATTTATGCTCATTCTAAGACAATGAGGCTTCTTTATATCTCTGCCTTAGGTTAATACACTAGGGAACTTTAGTCTAGAGACTGTTAGGTTATAAGTCTTTATACCTTAATAATAATTAGAGTATATTAATAGAGATGATATCTTTAGAATGCAAGTCTCTATTATGCGATTGATGAATGAGTTTTGACTACGGTATTTCTTGCTTTAGTGAGTTAGGAATACTTTGATATACTTTGATAGGTTATGGTAGTGAAGCTATGCTCGATAGATTAAGTTTTCCACAGAATTTTAAGCTCAACCAACTGTTAGTGGGTTTCGACGTTATGGTCTATAAAAGCTAAATAATTAATATAATATTTCGGGGACTATAACTTCTTAATTCTGTGAGGTTTCTATACTTTTGCGGTTTTACAGCGATCCGGAACATTCCGTTGCTACGGCCACCAAACTCCACAACTAGGGCTGCTCAAGATAGGAAGACCCTTAGTCAAGGCTATAAAGCCTAATACGAGAGAGCCTACATAGTGCTGTACTGATGTGACAGTCTCGAATAAGTATGTCAATAAATAGCTAAGCGGTTACTTATCATTGGTGGGATGTCTGCCAGAATCTGAGACACTGGAGGAAGCATTGCTACCTCTTAGGTTAGAGGTATATCTCTAAGCTGGTACAGCAAGCGTGTGTACTAGAGCTTCGTCGTCACGTTGGAGGAGTAACTCTTATTCTGCAACCTGAATAATTTACGTTTGACACTTTGAAAGACAAATCTTTAGCTTTAAATCGAAGACATATCATTACTACTTTGAAATACTAGGACCAATCAAGTCTATGTATGTCGAGGGAATTAAGTACTTCAAGATTTATGTCGACCCTATCATTTAATGAAGCTACAAGCTATTCACAACCTATCTAACACACAACTAGGATTTCCAAAGTCCCAAAAAATGAACTCAATCAATACTCTCGGAGACAAATGGGCATTTGAAGACAATTTGCTAACGCGCTAGGAGTCATCTTCATCTAGTATGGGAGTTGAACCTCGTTCCATGTCAACGGCGCATGTCGCTCGAAACGGGCAAAAGTATACCTTCATCAGCCTCATTAATCTCCAAGCCACTTTCTCACCCGTCGGGCAAGCTGAAAACCTAGAACGAACCTTCACCTGAATAGCGAGTGATGGTTATGAAGATACGCACTAACATTACTTTAAGAAAATAGCGGATGAATGCATTACCGTTTGGGCATGCAAAATACTAACGTATGTGAGAAATTATATATTTGTATCCCATTAAGAGTGGCAACCCCGTATTTGAGACAAGTCAATGAATCTAGAAGATTACAGCTGTGATCGAGAACACACTGCTCAGGTTTGGGGGCATTCTTAACCAGACAAAGCGCTCTTACTGACTTTTATTAGCTCCAGGTGATTGTAGAAATAGATAGGCGTCTGTTTATTTTTTTGATTTATATTATTGGCTTTTCTCATCTTGCTCTATACTACGATTTTTTTTCTTCTTGGTTAATGGATGGTTTGCTTTTTGTTAAATTATGTCTACACTCAATCGGCTATTATTGTTCGTAAAGCTATTAAAATGTCATAATAAAGCAAACATTAGACAAAGAAACCGTAGCTGAATCATTTACACAAGAGTGAGCCACCCTAAAAGATCACAGCTACAGGAGTAAGCCTCAAGAACAACTAGATATATGAGCTCGATTTTATGCTCTTTTAGAGAGTTTACGTAGCCAGTTACTAAGAATGAATTAAGACTTATGACTATTACTCAAAGCCGTTTCTTATCCTCCATGTAACGTAACATAAACCACTGCCAAATAGTATATTACCTTGGAATTTACCCTATACACTTAGCGGCTCTAGCTGCGGCTGTGGCTCCGCTCGCTTCACATAACGTAGAGTGTCTTTAAACTATGATGTTGGGTCAATTGTTTTCTCGCTTTAATGTCCATTATAACTACTGGGCTATTAATAGGATGAGTCGTGCTGTGATAATCGGTTGGATTCGAGCGGCTTCGCAACTAGATCAATTTCTTCAGCACATAGACCTACACAGTAAATTATTCGATTCGTAAGCCTCTTACGAATCATCTCCCTCTTGTTCGCTGTAGCCTACATTAGGACGCGTTAACAAACGCGGATTTGATTTAATAGGGTACCAGATCCGCAATATCAAACCGGTAATAGACCCGGTCAGGCATTTACGGCGTAAACCAAATTCTATAATGGAGTCAGCTTCGTTTCTCTTAAAGTAAATAAGGAGAAGCGCAACAATGGCACAATCTGTGTCGACTACCATCAAGGGGCCAAGCGGCCCGTTGAATGTTGTCTTTGAAGAAGCAACTCCCGAGCAACGCCTCCCATGCTGCGAAGTCGTCGTCGCCGCTTTCGCGCCGTTCTTCCCGGCCTCCGCTTGCGTGGAACACGAGGAGTATCTATCGCAGCACCCGCTATCTCTCAACCAAGGCACACGGTTTTGGTGCATACGCCTAGCAGACGACCCGGGATGTATTCTCGCATTGTGCAAGACGATACGTCGACGCTTTCTCGTCCGGGATAGCGAGTCGATACGTGAAGAGGATGGTTACTGCATTGGTACTGTCGCTACCCATCTTCAATACAGACGGCTAGGACTTGCGACTCTGCTCATCAAACACGTTGCGGAATGGCTGGATGGACCAGCTGACGCGGCGGCGAGCATGCTGTATACCAGCGTTGGTGACGTACGTGATAGCCTTAAGCTAGCAGGTCGATCCTATCAAACTGCTTTTTTACTGACATTCCTACAGTTCTATGTTAGTCTAGGCTGGCAAATGATACCGTCGGTTATATCGAATATAACGAACCTCTCTGGTGATCTTCAGTCAGGGGATCGTGCAGGTTTCCCCAGCTCTCGTCTCCTAACAAACGAGGAGATCCCAGCGCTGTGCGCGCGCGACGTAGCAGACTTGAAAGAAAGCTTCGAGAAAGAGGCAGTCGGACCAGATGAGGTGCACCTCGCCGTTCTCCCATCAGCCGAAATGATCACTTGGCTCCATGAATGGGGCGATTTTCTCAATAACAATCTCCGTGGTGGTGAAGCGCCCTATGTGCATGGCGCGATCTGCGAAGCTGCGGACACTTGGATATACTGGCATTGCGGCTTCCAGCATCTAGCAATATCGAGGGTGCGAACCCCCCCAGGTGCCGGCCAGGGATCCCCCAAAGTACTGGCTAGTTTGTTGCTGGATGCTTTGGAGGAAGCTCGCAGGTGGAGGTTCCCTAAGGTTGTCGTCTGGGAACCGAGTCCTGAATTAATTAGTGCGATGGACCTCATTTCGAACAAGGTCGGTGTCGAGGTGGAAACTAAGGCGAGGCCGAACAGTATTACTTCGTTGAGATGGAAGGATTCAGACAAGACGAAGAAGACTACTATTCATTTGAATGAGGTCTACGCGTCGTGTTGATAGACTCAATTGATTAGAAATCAAGTTGATGCCCCAAGTATTTAGGATTGAGCGTCAAATGATTGATGAGTGCAACGTGCAAGGATAGGCTCTTGTTTTGGTCCTTAAAGAGATACCCCTCTGTTATACCCTACTCCATCAGTACTCCTCCACCAGTAAAATTCTCCTCTGACTCTGACTGTGTTGCTGGTGGGACTGCTGCTACCGGAATCAATAGCTATTCAGTAAGTGACAACTGATAGACCATACTTATAACCTCTAGAGCCAGCGCGACTGTTCGAGACCGACTGCTGCTAAGACATATCAACTGATACTTGTGCTTTTTTTCTACAATCCCTCTTATATCTACTGAAACCGCATGCCCTGGGATACAAAATAGTACGAATAATGGGTCGCAGCGCGGTCGGGATAAGATCCAAAGCTTATGGTCGGCCTGTAAAATGCCAATGACTCGCTCCTTAATGAGGGATCATTACTGGAGGTCTCTACGGCCTAACCTTTTGGTGTTTAGCCAAGGGAGAGACTTCTTTGACAGATCATGTTCCATGGGCTTATTTTTAGATGTCTATGGTAGACTGTCTTTGAGCAGTGCGTAATCATTATTATTTGCCATTATTCATCCTTATTAGTAGCTTTTGAGGCTTTCGTTTGCTAGAGCTCTTTATAAGATTCATTATTTGGCTTTGATTTCTTGTTATCTACGGTTTTTGTAGGCTGGCTCTAATTGAGGCAAGAAAAGTCCTTAAGCTGGTAAATTGCATACGGTGGCCTTTGTCAGGAAGAATTTTGATATCGAAACCAATATTGAAGATGAGAAAGTTATAATAGCCTATAGTGGGTTTTCTCTTAGTATTTGGTTGCTGGAGGCATGGGTGAGAGATGAATAGTATTGTAGAATTAGAGATCTGTTGGTCTTGATTGTTGAAATAGCTTAAAGAGTGTGAAGATTCATGTGAGGTATATTGTTATGTCTCTGCAGTTAGTTGAGCGTATGGATACATCTGTTACATTTTAATAGATCTGCTTGTATTTGTGGAAATAATGTTAAGAGCTATTTTTAGATTTGATGTTACATGTATTATATATATATATATATTGACGAAGTTTATTATTAACATATCTGCTACTAATTTGATTGCTACTTGAAATTAACACCACTTGAATTGAAGAAACAATTGAGACTGTTTTCAAAAAGCGAGCTGGACCGTGACAATCATATGGATCCTTGACATTCTCTTTAAATATATTCAAGGAATTTCCGGGTGTAGCTTGCGCAGAGTTTTTCACTCAACACTAGAAGGTAAGGCAAGTTTCATAGATCCAGAAATAGTTTTTGGGGTAAAAGGACTTTAGAAATCAAGCCTGGTGTAGGCATATGACCGTCGATAATTCTTTTGCTCGTAGGATATTGGAACCTCGTGATCTACGGCCATTTGAGAAACCCATTTTTAGGATATTTCTTAGAAGCTTTCAGCAGCTTATATTTCGCCGGCATATTCCATGGTAACCTACTCGGGATATCTTGACCGAGGTGCGTCTATTTTAATATGCTTAGTGACAGACTTCAAGGTGGTGGGCAAACTGGTCACCAGGACCCAGATCTTGATATTTGCCTCTGCCCTTGCTACCCCTCGGGGATAAAGCTTAAAAGAACCGACGTTGCACGACTAGAGTTTACAGGCTATTATGAGAAGCATGATTCGCATATCTGCATCTCTAATTGGGGCGCGTCAAGAATGCAAATATAATTATTACTCCGCTAAATCAGGGGTAAAGTTTCTATTGTCCAATGTCACGAGCCTAAAGGCTTTTGTTTTTTTCGCACACTTGTGTGAAAAATATAAAGACATATCCTCGTGGGGTGCATTTGGTTATGATGGCTTTCATCGCTCCCCCCTCGGAATATCATAAACCATAGATTGTGTCTTTGAAAATTCATTACATCTAAGATGAAGTCTCTTTTTGCCCTACTAGCTTTCACAGCCAGCACCCTTGCGGCCAGCAGAACCTCTCCTCCTGCTGGTGCGCTTGTTGTTGGCCCAGGCTTCTATTCAACGATTCAAGCAGCTGTCAATGCCCT
Organism: Trichoderma oligosporum; assembly: GCA_015266385.1. Taxonomy (NCBI): domain Eukaryota; kingdom Fungi; phylum Ascomycota; class Sordariomycetes; order Hypocreales; family Hypocreaceae; genus Trichoderma; species Trichoderma oligosporum. The sequence continues at coordinate 8,948 of JACBYL010000021.1, read as the reverse complement.
TAAATCAACGTCGCAAGAACAAATCATTTTTATAAATCCAGGTACCTACAATGAACAAGTTACCGTGAATAAGCTCTCCGGACCGCTCACCGTCTATGGTTATACTCAAAATACGGCATCCTACGCCTCCAATACGGTGACAATCACTGCCTCTCACAGTCTGCTAGATAAAGCTACCGATGATGCAACTGGAACACTACGTGTAGAGACAACTAATTTCAAACTGTACAACGTCAATGTTGTCAACTCACATGGCAGTGGCTCGCAGGCCTTGGCCGTATCTGCAAATGCTGGGGTAAGCTAACAACACTTGTGTTCCAATCTCAGTTCCAAGGAAATCGATTAGAGAAGAAAACCATGATCTAACTCAACTTAACAGAATCAAGGCTACTATGCTTGCTCTTTCAAAGGCTTTCAGGACACCCTGCTCGCAGAAACTGGCGCCCAGCTCTATTCGGGGTGCTACATTGAAGGCGCAACGGACTTTATCTTTGGCCAGCAAGCCACTGCTTGGTTGGAGAAGTGCACGATTGGAGTACTCCCTACTTCTATTGGCTATATCTCTGCGTCTGGACGTACATCAAATTCGTCTAGTTATTATGTCTTCAATGGGGCCACCATAGGGGCAGCTCCGGGTAAAAGCGTGACGAGCGGGGTGTATTACCTTGGCCGGCCGTGGGGTGACTACGCCCGAGTTGCATACCAGTCTTCTTCTATGAGCAATGTCATTAACAGTGCCGGTTGGCATATTTGGAATACAGGTGACGAACGTACGGATCATGTCTCTTTTAGTGAATTTTCAAACTCGGGAGCTGGGGCATCAGGCACAAGAGCGGCGTTTGCCACGAAGCTGAGCAATGCATTGACGATTGGGAATATTCTAGGTAGTAGCTATGCTTCGCAGTACTACGTGGATACGTCGTATCTATGAACTGGCCAGCGATTGAATGCTTATCTTCACGCAAGACAATATAATATGTCTGTGTACATACAGCAGCACGATTTGTATTTGAATAGGATTGGTAGAAAACTCGGGTGGAAGAACATCGAGTTGTACAAGATATCCAGAGCTTTCAAACATGCTGAAGAATCAAACATCTCCCAATTTCTTAGTAAATTAGGCCGCTTGATTCTGTAAGGTCCAGATGTGAATATAGCCTATTTTAGTATTTTGTATACTACCCTTTGCAGCAAGAACACCTGCTAGACTCCGCGGCATTGGTTGGATAATTTGATCTAAGAGCTCTGCTTCAAAGCTCTCTTATTCTATAATAGCGGCCTCGCATAGCCGTCGGCACTATATAGCTCAGAAATCAAGCTTCAAAGTTACATGGCAAAATGATATTTCTATTAGAATCCACACACCCCTACGAAGTAGACTGCTACTTTATCGGTAAGGGCGCAGTGAGTGACCCCGAACTTTCCGTTACTTTTGATTGTATGTGCTAGAAGATGACTTCATTCAATATATATTGATAAAGCGTACAGCATATATAACCAAGCAGGCTTCTTCTCTATCCAATTTCGGGCCTCCATGATGACACAAGGACAGAGGGGTTTGATGGGAATAATGGAGCAGCATAATATTTGTTATATCTTATAGAATATGATTGGAATCAAACTTTACTATATGGTTGAGGACATTTAGGGGGGGAACAATAGCCTGTAGGTTGTTTAGATGTCATATTTAATACTAACTTCTACGAGTAGTTTCTATTAAAAATATTTATCTGTATATAACGTATGCTATATTCTGTCCTAGGATGGAGAACCTGTAGTACTAGTGCGAGGATGGTAGACTTGTCCAGTTGACGGTTCTTGTAGAGTCTTTCTCATATATTCTCGCAATACACATTCAAGGAATTATAGCTGCATGTCATCTTAAGAGTAACTTATATCAGTAGTGTCTAAACTTGCTCCCATTATCGTAGTTCGACAATGTAGTCAACAGTAGTATGCATGCTCTTTTAAGTGTGCATGCAACTACAAGTGTTCAATTCATTCGTCATTGATCCTTACACAGATGTGCTATATCCATCCTTTCACGAGGAGAATGGATTTCAATGACTTCTATATCCTCTCCGCCATTGAGTGCCGACAACTCAACGGGCAAACACCTTACGGCTAATGCTTCAACTTACCGGAGCCATTTATGCAGAAATCTCAAGAGCTTCACATCATCATCGCATCCTTCTTCTTTGCAAGCTTTTAAACATAACATATCGCCATGAAAGACTTATCTAGGAGATGTTGCGCGGCAAATGACTATGGAAGGCTGCTCATTCTACTAGAAACAGATTGGTGCGTGACACCCAATCGCGATATCGCAGATCTTAGTCACAGCTACGTTTTCTCCGCCGTCCACGGGGAATATCCTCCCATTCGTCTTCATCTACGTCGCAATCATCTTGCTCGTCTTCACTATGGCTATCGATACAATCAGTAGTATCTTGGCTGAACTGTCTTTTGCGGGAGCTAACACTTCGACTGCTAGATGTGGGGCCGAAAAGTGAGGCTATGACCTTTATCTGGGCGGTGCGTAAATCTTCAGTCATATATTGGTCAGCTTCCTTGTCAAAGACTTGAATCGCAAACACTCCATTGTAGCGCCAGAAGGGATAGAGTTCGCCTGTGAAGATGGACCACGCAAATCGGGCGAACAAAAGCTCGATAGAGATGCCGCTTAATGGTTGAAGAGTTTGATTTTGATAAAGGTGTGATAATTCGGCCGCACCCTGTTGTGGCAGTGTCATGAGAATGTGCGGTACAAGCTGTACATGTTCGTCTTCGCATTGCTTCACTGCAAAGGTGAAGCGCCGTTGGTCGAAGAGATAATGGAGATCTCTGCGGAGAACGATTAAATTCTGCTCGTCATTGACTGGGAAAACGTCCATTTGATTAGTGCAGTATCTGCGTTGGCTCAGAGGTTTATCCATTGTACCATTTGACTAAACTGAGGAATGGATTAGCTAACCTTTCCATCTGATTTGACCCGAACCAATTGCCTGCTGATACTGGCACAAGATGTGCCACTTCAGCTGCATTGATGTATCCAGATATTCGGCATGTTATGTCCCTAGTAATAGCCGCTTGTTTGTTTGCAGCTGTTCTTATTGCTGGCCCAGCACTGGGGATGACGAGCGCTGACCATGGTTTAGGAATATCACCATGTGGGAATCGCCAGTGGTTAAACGATGGGAGGACCGGATACCTTACTATTGTTCACATATCGATTGATTAGTACATAGCCGGCCGAAATAAATAGAAAAGGAAGCGGGAGAAAAGAAATACATACACAAAGGATTCTGCCGATCTAGGCAAAAATAATATACTTCACTAGTCAAAATACCATCATCAGGGCGTTCCACTGCTGGAATTTCCCTTCCGAATCTTTCAACGCCAGCCATCCCTCATGCCACGTATTGCCCGTCACAATCCTACAGGCCAAGAACGCAGTGTCATAGTCGATGCCCGGTTTCTCATTTCGTATCTCGGTCAACAGCGATCAGCTGTAACAGCGGGCCATAGGCATTAGAATAGGCTGGGTGACGGAATTATATGTAAGTTAGAGGAGCAGAATCAGGCTCAACAGGTGGAGTGAGCGGCGGGCGAAGCCGGACCATGTTTGATATTGTGTTAATGAAGGTCTGAAGCTACGTTATGTTAATTTAGAATGGCTGTGAAGTCACGTGACAATATATTATTATTAATCTATCTGAAATAGGAAATTAGCTGATAGAGCTGATAGTATATAAAGTAGCTAGCGATACTCCATATTAGGAAAGCTGATAGCATCAACGGAGTAAAGCAGCTGGCGATGTTGGAGATAGCTACGGAGTAATGATATATAGAATAGGAAATTAAATTATAGCCAAGACGTTAGTTCAATCAGGCCCCGCTTCAAGCGAGTAGAGAGGAGCTATGTACATACGATAAGACGCCTCATCATCAGTGTACAAGTAGCTTGGCAAAGCATGACACTTGATAACAAATAATTGTTAGCTCGGTCCTTGGCTTGCATAATAAATGAATGTCTTACCAGCCCACTTGGGTTCGACTGCCCTTAGTCAAGTGATTAGCTGTGTCATCAGGCGGCTGCAGGTGCCCAGCATCTTTTGTCGAGGCACGCCAGAGCTTTGGAGACGGTGAGTAGCAGCAAGGCATGGCAGTGAAGTTGAATGCATGTGCAAGGCAAAAGACAAAGTTACAGTACGAGGTACTCCGTACATACAGATCCATACATGTGATGTCTCATCAACCTAGCAGATGAGACGATAAGTCCTTTGACGGCTCGGGAATATGCTTGTTGTTTATGTCTGCCCCATGGAAAGTGGAGTTGAGTCCGTCCTGTGATTGTTGGCTTGTACTTTGTATTTTGTACTTGTTTAGTAATAATGGAATGCCTGTCCGTCATTGGCTGCATTGCAATACGTAGTAGGTACCTTATACTTGGTGGCATATCCCGGCAAATCATCAAATCACCAGCAATTCTGAAAACAGCAACAAAAGCCCAACAGTCTATATGTACGGAGTACAAATTTAAAGTATTGTTAGTAGTATCATGCGCCAGTTTGCCTTTCTCTCATGCATCCAATCTCCAGCCCCCATCCATCCATCCATCCATCCTTCATCCATCCATCCTTTCACGAAATCATCCATGGCCTGGCCAAAAAGGCGCCGGCGCTTCTCCCCATTCGCTGCGCCTACGTGCCAGGACACGCGTGTTGATTGGCCCATTGATATGCCAGACTAGTCCCAAAAATATACCAAGTACCAAGTATCTCCTCTTGAACCGCCTCATAATCACAAGTGTTTGGCGCCTCAGGCAGAAATCTCCAGCCTAATAAAGCTTAGCCCCCAGCAAATCCGTCTCCGCCCAAAGTTCTCTCGCCAGTATTTCATCAGCAATTCCAGGTTACAAAATACATAAAGAAAAAGTTGTTGCTGCTCACTTTCTCGCCTCTGCCTTGCACGTGTTGCCTCCCTTCTGCCGCCGCGTGACCCGAACTTGTTCCCTCAGCCAGTCCCTCACCAAAAGGTGCCTCTCCTCCGTCTCTCTCTGCAACGTAGACGGTTTTCTTCCCCAAGGGAAAAGGAAAAGGAAAAGTTACGCCTTGTAAGCATAAAAAGTTGGTCGCTTGAGGCCTTGGACTACGGACGTCGCAACACTTTGAGTCTTGTTGAATTTTTTTTCTCAACTTTTTTAATGCCCTCGGGTGCCTTTTGACTGTTGTCTCTTCGACTTACACTCGTCTCTGGACCCCGTCGCGCGATATCACGAGATTGATCACGCAAAACACGTGAGACGACCAAACCCGTGATCTGGCTCCAGAGCACATGATCTTCACGGTATGTCGCCTGCTATGCACTTCCTACGTTTGTTTGTCGCGATAGCTTCGAGATGGTCTCGTTTCGAATTTCGATGAGCTTTTAAACGCGCACGATGCATCGACAAGAGAAGAAAGCGATGAGTCCCTTTTTTTTTTTTTTTTTCCTCATCTCAGTCTTCGCATTCTTCTGCGCCGTAGCATCCATCGCATTATCGCCAGCAGATATGTATCTGAAGCTCATCGCTATTCGCAAGCGACGCCATCGTATCTATCATATCATGCACCCAATTTATTACCCCCGTGTTTTGATAACTGAATCACCGTCACTACGTTGCCTTGCTTTGCCTCTGCCTCTAGCTGCACAAGATGGATGTCTCTCTGTGGAAACATCGTGAGATCGATGATGCGGCCGCAACTCGTTCACTGCACCTGAGCTCGAGTGAGCCGCGATGAATGTGATGCGCTACATTTAGTGGTTGCGCTTATGTTGCGCTTATGTCTCAGAATATTCTGCGGCATCTGTATTAGCATCGTGCACAACCTCAGTTCTGGCTCAAGACGAGCGAATGCGTGTGCTTCTTCGCGCTGCTCCGCATCTCCGGAGAACTTCCCCTTACCTCTGTGACCTGGCACTGTGCTCAAAATATTCCCCTTGCTCAGTCTTTCGCTCAGCCTTACCTTACATCGTCGAGTGATATGAGTTCCCGCGTTGGGAATAGACCACAAGTGCCAAGCTGAACCCTTTCTTTTGGGCGCTTCCTTAATTTATGCTTGCAGGCTTCGTATTCTAGTGCGCTCGTCTAATCGGAGTAATAGGCTTGAATCGAGGTTGCTAGGCTACATGTACTTCAGCTGACTGTAGACTCGCAAATCTTGGACGCTGCTATATAAAATTCATTCTTCTTATCAACACCTGCTCCCTCCCCCCCAAGTTGTGCACATCTCAACTGGTCGACTCGATCACGATCACGATCACGCCTTGGCAGCCGCTTTTTCTCCCTAGCAAAGATGATGGCCGAGACACTTGCAACTGAACAACACCCTGATCTCTCTGGATTTCCTGGCTCTCCTGGCCAGAAACGAAAGCGCGAACTAGAAAGTCCAAGTCTCGGGCGGGCAAAGCGTGCTGCTCCTCCCGCGGCCATGTCAGCTTCACCAGGAGACACAGCCGCCTTTATCGAGAACGCCATTGAGGCTTCGCAAGCAGCGGTAGCTAGCGGTGTCAACGTTGCTGATTTTAACGCTCTCCAGCAGGCAGCCGCTGCCGATCACACTGATGCCTCAGACCCTTCCAATGCGACCAGCACGGCTCAGGCTGCCCTGGGCATGTATCCGACCCTTCATGTACCCCCCTCTACTGAAGAGCAGTTCTCTGCACAGGTAGCGGGTGAGCCTGATCACAACCACGAAAATGCATTCAAACACGACACACCCTTCAGCACAGATGTCACGCAACAGCCGGACCCCATGATGGACCCAACTGTCAACCCGAACCCCCCTCCCCCTCCGCCGAACGGCATCCAGCCTCATCCTCCTCCTCCTCCACAACCACACAGATACACAGTACCAGCCGTTTCCAATCCCAAGCCAAGTGTTGGCTCTGAGGAATGGCACAAAATGCGCAAGGATAATCACAAAGAAGGTAAGAGATGAACTTTTGTGCTCCTTGATAGTGTGAGTTGACTTGAGGTGATTAACACGATGCAGTGGAGCGTCGACGCCGCGAGACCATCAACGAAGGCATCAACGAATTGGCCAAGATTGTACCGGGCTGCGAGAAAAACAAGGGTTCAATTTTACAGCGAGCCGTGAGTTTCATTACTCAGCTCAAAGAGAACGAACAGCAAAATATTGAAAAGTGGACGTTGGAAAAGCTCCTTACGGAGCAGGCTATAACGGAGCTCAGTGCATCCAACGACAAACTCAAGCAAGAATGTGAGCGACTCTACAGAGAACTCGAGACTTGGAAGCGAGTTGCGCAGCAAGCCGGTCTTGAGCCACCGGCTGCACCTAAAGAAGAGCCCAACAATGGTATGCCTTCGAGTTAGGAACCCGGACATGCATTGGTAATATTTTCTCCAACGCATATCTCGAGTTTTCCTGAAGCTTATTAAGTTTCGCCACAGGATAAGGTGCAATATGAGAGAGACCATCGCTCGTGATGTTTTTTTCTTCTTCTCCGGAATCATCACAAGGTTACACCAATACAGACCAGCTTCTGCTGCCTTGTGTCCCAGTTTCGGCGAATAATGATGACTACGTTTCAAACTTTTTTTTGTGATTATTTGGTCCTCAATTTCTTTTCCGTCCCTTTTTTTTTTTCACTTTTTATTCTTACTGGGCCCAGCTCTGTCGAGATACCATTTCTCGCTGTAAGATTAACTTTTTCAGAAGCTTGGCGTTTGGTAGGATTTGTTTGGAAGACTACGATAAGAAGGAAAACCACGTATCCCTTTTGGACCGCGTCGGAAATACGCAGACATGGTTTGGCTTTGGGCTACACAAGAAACATTCTACGTAATTAGCAAAGCTTCTTCTCTTCTTTTTTTTTTTTTTTTTTTTTTTTTTTTTTTTTTTTTTTTTTTTTTTTTTTTTTTTTGTTGACGCTCTCCAATACTAGGGATTTAAGATAATGTGTAAGATCCTTTGATGATGCCATCCTTTTCTCTCTCTTATCAAACGTGTTAGGACAGGAACCATCGATCAGGGGCATGTAACTTTTAGCTCCCGTCAGATGAGTTGTTGGGAAGTGACAGCGGAAGCAGAGGTTGCATTTCCCCGGGTCTTAAAGGAATGCAATGCATGCTTCTTAAGCTGCTGTTACGGAGTTACGGCTAGCTGTTCAGCCCAGCCACAATGATGGATGCGAATTTTGTGCTAAGCGATTGGGTACGAGTCCCTGCTCTTTGTCTCATATTTGTAAATATTAGCCGCGCCCTTTTTTCGTGCGAGGCGTTTTGTGAATGCGGCGAGGCCAAGTTGGTTGGAGAATGAAAATGATGAGAATTCAATGATGTCGAGCATGAGCTTACGGGGGAGGCGAGGCGAGCCGAGCCGAGCCAACGCTCAAGCCTTGAGACAGTTTTTTTACTCTGTTAATGAGAGATGCTACGCCAAATCTCGTCTCTATTATGATCAATTGTAGTGATGCTATCAATCTGTTCCCGAGGACGTAGTGAATTCCGACTACGACATTACTTTCAATACAAACTCACCTCTTCTTCAACCAAAGACAAAAGAGAACGACAAAGAATTTAGTAAATTAATTCAGCATGCCGCATCACACTCATTAGAATACAAGTTAAATTAACAACCTCAAGTACTCCCTCTCTACTCCGTATATACATTGTAATTACAACCACTGCGCTTCATATAACCGACGCACGCCGACGTGGCACTCGAAGAAGCGGCTGAGAAAAAAAAAAAGGAAAAGGCCCATCAAGTCTCTCATTTCTTGATCCATGAAAAGATTATCTAACCAATGACGACGAAAAAGCATACAGCACAGCTAGAAGATAGCAAAGCAACGCAAAGCAACGCAAAGCACATCACCGAATCCGTCCACACATGCATTGAGTAGAACCAGCCACAGACTCCCTTCATTGGCTGTTGGGGGGG
>JACBYL010000205.1:0-45776 GCA_015266385.1 Trichoderma oligosporum | reverse complement strand
AAAATATCTTTTATATAAGCTATACTAAGTCTTTGAATTATTTTAAAAATATATAATATAATTAGTATTTTATTAGTATTTAAATATGATATATTTTGCAGGCTACTTTATAGTTATATAAACAAAGATTTTTAGCTTTATATAATAAATATTATTTTTTAAAAAAATAAATAAAAAAATATCTTTTATATAAGCTATACTAAGTCTTTGAATTATTTTAAAAATATATAATATAATTAGTATTTTATTAGTATTTAAATATGATATATTTTGCAGGCTACTGTTGTAACAACAATTAGAAGGGGTGCTAATTGAGCCAATGATCAAAAGATTCGCCAATGCTAGCACTTTGTGCTGGCATTGCCCCTTACAATAGCTTGTAATAGGTATCCTGTTGCACTTGCTACCTTAGTGATTATCAATCTAATAGTAATAAACTAAGGCTGCGCGAAGATGGATTACCCTAAGGCATATTTTATTTTACCTACAACTGTTTACAAACCAGACGACTTTATCCAGCTCGGCCAAGTTATCACCGACCCCCGAAAGCCGTTCGAACGACTTGCTAAACCTCTCCCACTTGAAGGGCCTCTTAAACCCCGCATATCTCCAGTTCTTAAATGGAGTGTCACTAATGCAAAGAAGGGTGAATCATCGGCTGGCCTTTTCTCTCATGTCTTTAATATAATAACAGCTGGAGCCTCGGGCAGTCAAACCCAAAATGAGGCCCTTATCTGGGAAACGACGCTTCTGGAGACACAATTCTTCGAAATTAGCGAAGATCCAACATATGTGGAGAGAACTGTCAAAGTAGAGGCAGTGGAAGAGTGGCTTACGAAGCATCGCCGCTTTGGAAAAACAATCTACATGATTACAGGACTCAAGATTGCTAAAAATCCAGGCAAAGTCACCTACGATGGTGCTGGCGATTCAAAACTTGCCCTTAGCTTTAAACCGAAATTTGACCCCGAAGGCATACTCCAGGCCAGTGGGGTGGCAAGTCGTGAGAGATCAAATATGACGTCTTATGAAGCAAGGACTGAGGCTGCGTACATATTTGCGTATCGCCTGCGTAAACTTAGAGTTACATGGCGCAACAAAACTGAGCTAGGTGATTACAAGACAGGGGGTGATTTATATGCAGCTGGGCATAAAGGAGTTGATACTGAAGTGAGTGGTGGAGAGGATGATGACAATGATTCTGCGTTTGTGATCAAGAGCGTCTTATTTGAGCAGGATGATTTCGGGGCCTCATTACCTGCGAAAGACAAGAAATTTCTGGCCGTTGATGAGGAGGATGGTAAGTCCTGTTTGGTTATTCCCGCTGTAGCTAAGAATCTTGGTGAATAATTCATAGGGTACGGAGTAAGATAAATGCCGTTCAACTACAATCTATATAGCGACCAATGTGATTCAGAATTTTGCATGCAGCTAAGTCTTTGTATAATATTCCTTCTAGTATCTTTATTAGAATGAAAACATTCTTTATAATAGACCTATTTATTTAATAAAAAGTAATTTTGGCTTTTATAAACTATGAAGTTTATTAGAATAATTAATTCTTTACAAAAGTGCCATTAACTTAGCAATAAGTAGATCTACTCTTTTATAAAAATTTAAGAGACTATTTATTAAATACTATTAACTGCAACTTGCATTTTAAGATTATATATTAGCTGACTCAAGGGCTTCTGAAAGCTTTTTTGAGAAGAATTGGATAGGTGTTTGGTGCATTCTGGTGGAAGATGCATCACCCGGTCTTGGTTTCTCTCGTGGACGATAATAGAAGTAATCGTCCCTCCCCCTTGCTGGTTCAAGAAAGTTGTATAGCGCCTGGCTCGATGTCCTACTCATCTTAGAAAGGATGGTACGGATTGCTCTAGGGCTCTTGAATCTACCTCTACTTTCCTCTCTCAGTATCACCCGAGAATCGAGTGCCTTATTCGCATCGTAGAATTGATAAAGGATGGCAACTAGAGCTGCTGCAATCGGCGTGGCAAAAGATGTTCCGGACATGACGGTCCGTATATCACATTTACCTTCCAAATGTGTGTGTCCATGTCTAGAGTTATAGCAGAATGTTTGAAGCCCGTCAGCCTTGGCTTGTTCCTGTAGACTTGACGGCCAGGTTGACACTATCCCGGAGCCTAATGTAAAATAACTGTAGTCTGAGTTTCTATCACCTGCTGGAGGGCTAAATTCAGTCGTGTATCCAGACTTATTAGCCGCAAAGATTTTAAAGACACCGTCCTCACTCGCTGGATATGGGATATTTCGGCGATTGCCCGAGTTACCAGCAGCCGCTAGGAGAATAACGTTCTGGTTCAATGCCTCTTCGATAGCATCACGAATATCACATGACATGTCTTCGCTGCCAAAAGATAAGGAGATTATATCGGTGTGCCATTCATTAATGGCGTGTCTAATGGCCTGAGGATTTGGGGAAGCATAAGCATTAAAAATCTCAAGTCCTGATATGTGAGGGAGAAATCTTACTCGCTTAATCTTGTTACCAACTTGGGCGTCATCCTGTATTGAATATCGATTCACGCCTATTCTCGCAACCGATAACTCAATATCTGGCGCTAATTGAAGCAGAAGACCTGCGATAAAGGTACCATGTCCATCTTCGTCGATGGGATCGTGTATTTCGCGGACTGGATCTGTCTCGACAAAGTCGTAAAATAGGGGGTTTTCGGCATTCTCATCTCTGCTTATCCAGGGTTTCGACTTGATATAAGGGTGAGACCCATCGATGCCAGTATCGATAACGGTAACTCGGACTCGCTGTTCATTTTTCGGATCTACTGCGGCTGGAAGGATCTGCTGTCGAAACTTCCTGAAACTATTAAACCATTCTTTCCAGTCTGATATTATTCTGTATCCGGTGGCATTGTCAGCTAGTAATCACTATTTCTTCCATAGAAAGCCCCTTGCTTACTCCTTGTCTGCATTATATTTCCTTGCATCAGAGAGCATCATTGTTGGCCTGACTGTTTCATCAAGCAACTGCTCTGAATGGACCATCTCAGCTGCCAAGTTGAACTTGTTAGTAGATGCCAGCCCACAGGTGATGGCGGTATTGCTATACACTCATCCAAATCTCCTGCTGACGCCTCGTCTATAAATCTTACTCCTAGCCTTCTGCTGATATATGAGATCAGTAAATTATATCCTCAAAGATAATTCGCAGCTTTTATCGGCTCTACGCACCGACCTAAATTTAAATTCTCTCTGGTATCGTTTTGACTCTCTTCCTGACTTCTTCGAGAGACCACCACTTGTTGTAATGGAGATACAGGGCCATTCTTGTAAGGCTTTTTATGACTACTATAAGTGGACTGGTGGTTGAAAGATAATGAAAGACTGCACTTCTCTGCTGCCTCTTCATCTAAATCGTTGATATCCAGTTGCCCTTGGAAATTTCTCATCAACTCTTCCTCAAGCGGTCGAACAACGCTTTGGAACAGCACAGACCGCAGCTTTTCAATGTTATTCTCTATATCACCAAATGTAGCTGGCGAAAGACATGCTTTAATCGCATTTCGGTACGCAAGTGAGATAATTTGACGGCCCTCTTTTTCAAAAACTTCCCAAGCGCTCCAGTAGGGATCGTTCTGGTTTTGGTTATCTCCGTTATCATCGAGAAAAGCCTTGAGTGTCTTGCCTAGGTGGATTTCTAGAAGAATTACGCCAAGCTCGAGAATTTCTGGATGTCTGTGGAAACTAAAGGGAATATTGCTTGTCTCCTTATACTGATGGGGTTGAGATACCTTGAAAAATGGCTGCAAGGGAATATGACTTCCATCTTTAAAGAAAATAATGTTTTCTCGCTTCCACTGCCACTTTACAGAGGGAAGAGTATATAGGTAAAGAAGGTTATAAGCAAGAATGACAGCAAGAGCCCATTTAGAAAGTCCTGTCCATTGTTTATCTTTAACTGAAAGCAGCCTCTTTAGGTCAACCTGTTCGTGTAACGATTCTGGCTTGAATATGCATTTAGCAGGATCGCGATTTGATGGGCGTAGGGCACCATTATGGAGGTCAACATCTAATCGCAGAAATGTTCTAGTGTGCGCCTCCAAATAGATACATAGACATGAGTTGCTTCCGGAATTGCCTGAGATCCAGTATTCGGTGTCTCTTGTTGAGGTCTCGGTCTTATTGTATATATTTGTTCGTCTATACGCTTACATTAGAAGAGCCAGTCCATTTCATAATGGCGTCCTGCCAACTTACTGACGACTTGACTGATTATGAATTCGCAACTCGTGCCACCGCTCGTCAGAAGCGGCCAAGACACACAAGCTTTCAGATCTGGGCCTCGATTTCCCCTTCTTATATGTTCCGATTAATAATCTGAGCTCGCGATCAGACCTGGCTTTGCATCTGCAAAAGATCGCATCAAGAGCACTATTAACGAATCCATATACATTCTTATCTGGCTCTTGTGGTGCCTTAGTGAGATCGGACTCTTCCGGTTCGTCGAAATCGTCTCCGTATGACTGCAATTTATCGGTGAGGATCTCTAGGCTTCTTTGCAATCTATTCCAAATAGTTCGATCCCCCAAAGTCTGAGTATCGATCAAATCTTTCGGATCGTATTTCCAGTTGTCTGGCTTCGAAGCAACTGCAGCAACTGCATGAAGTCGAGCGTGCTTGGCTGTCTGTACTACCTGTTAGCGGCATGTATTGGAACCTGATAGGTTCTCAATTCTTTGCACACATACTGTTAGCCTAGCTATCTTAGTCACACGCCAGCTGAAAATCTCCTCCAGGCAGTCGGCCAGTTGGCTTAGCTGGAATGTAAATAACTCAATGTCGCCATCGTCTTTAATCCTTTCAAGGTGGGCTAAAACAATACCCGCCGATGTTCGAATATTAATGAAGTAGTCGTATCGAATGTCCCTCTTGTCAGTCTTGTTGACCAGCTTTATGCATAACTTGCTGATAAAGGGAAGGACCGATATTATCAGTTTCAAGTTGTCGCCTGGCTTTGTGCCAACTGTAGCCGTACTGAGAAAGTTTCCCATCACGACAATAAGCTAAGTAGTGAAATATAATGGCGGCATCACCTGAGTTGCAGTAATGTTCTCTCTGTAGAGTCGACGTTTTCCCAAAAGCGGGGGAAGCCGCAGACCAATCTAACTGAACCATGATAAGACGTAAGGTTGCATCGGAATTTAGTCATTATGAAAAGTCTATCGGTAGCTATCCCGTGACCATAATCGAGGCATCATCTAATTATCCCTACCATATCTGATAATAGATATGTAATTTCTGCTCTACTGCTAATAGAATGTGAATGTCTCAAAGTCTCCATTCATTTCCATGGCAACCAATTTATCAAGGAGCATTGGCGAGTGCTCAAAGCGATGTCTTGATATCTTCTCGGAAAACACAATTGCAGCCCAGCATTTGAAGCGTAATGATGCTAACCAAGTCAACTATAGCTTGGAGGGCGAGCTTGCGCGATTTAAACTATGGGCCTTTAACATTGGAGTATTTGCTGAAGTTCATGCGTCATTGGACTTCCGGATTAGAGAGCTCGCCGACATCAAAGAGCTATTTCTAGTACAGCTCGATAAAATTGAGCAAAGACTTGATCAGCGTATGTTATGTGTATTGAGACTGTGGCTTTGAAAAGCCATATAAAGCTTATGGCTTTGAAGCTAACGGGATCTCTCTGCAAAGTGTATGATGATATTACTTTAAGACGACTCCGGGAAGAACAAGAAACCGGTGAAAAAGGAGATACTGTCAGTCAAATCAGCCATGCTGCAGAACAGGCCTCAACAGATTCCGACTTTCAGAACTGGGATGCGGTCAAACTGCTCCAGTCAGTCCACGAGAGCATCGATTGGCTGCATAGACTCTCAAACTTGGTCAGAAAAGCTAGTTTTGTCAGCCAGAACCGAAGAGCCAAAGACTTCCTCTTAAGAGATTCTGAGGGAAATGAGTTAGAAGAAGTAACCAAGGAGATGCTAGCTGGGCTGCGGAAACTTTTTGAGCATCTTGTCAAACGCAATACCGAAGGTCTTGAGGATTATCTAATTAGTCGACTGGTCGAGACAATGGTAATACGCCACAGGCGAATTTTGTACAGGAGATCACGTCAAAACAGATGGACCATTTCACAAGTCAAATATACAGCAAAGCAAGTTATTACACCAAAAGGACCTATGAATCTGGCCCCATCAGAACCGCTACCTCTTATACTTGAGCCGGGTCGATTCAAGGCAGACATGAAAGCAACGCCAATACAAAACGTGACAACACTGAGGGATACAGCAACTACAGTAGATACGAGGGCTTATCGCAAGGCTGCTGCACCTTCTCAACTGTCTAGGCCGAGTTCGGCACCCTTAAAACAGCGGGACCAGATGCTTATCCCCCCTCTTCCTCGAGAAGCCACTGGTACTGATAAGGAGTTTGTTTGCCCCTTTTGCTGTTTGATTCTTCGGAGAAGCGAAATATATAATGCTGAGACTTGGGCGTAAGTGAATTTGCAATTTAGTTTCCAGACTCTATGGTAATCTACCCTTATGTAGCTAACTGAACAATAGGAGACATGTCAAGCTAGATCTTGATGCATATATCTGCGTTTTTGAGGAATGTGATAACCCATATGAGATTTACTCATCGAACAAACAATGGATATCTCATATGAGTACTCAACATCGAATGAGATGGCAGTGTGTAGCAACAGACCACGAGCCACTAGCATTTGACAGGCCAGAAAAGTTCGAAGAGCATATGAAAACCAGCCACTCCAATCAATTCCCAGAGGAAAAGCTTCCTTTCATTGTCGAAATCAGTGCACAACCAATCACTCCTACCCTTGAACACTGTCCATTTTGCTCCGAGACGGCTGGAAATGTCGAAGAGCACGTTGGCCAGCATCTGCGAGAGTTTGCTTTGCGCTCATTGCCTTGGCCAGAAGGCGCAGATGAGGGAGCTGAAGGGAGTCATCAATGGCACAGTGATGGCACAAGCGACAAGGATATGAGGTTAGAGGTATTGTGGGCTTTTGAAAAATGGCCATCCCCTCTCATTTTCGATAATGATGATGATGGTAATGACAAGGGAGCACAGATTGGTGAGTCAAGGGATCGGCTGGGCTTATATGGACACATTGATGGAATCCGTACGCAACATGAGCCGCTTGTCTACGAACTGTTGTGTGATCCAACTACCAACTATGATATGATCAAAGCTTTCGCTTGTGCTCAATATAAAGTAGATAATGTTAGGGCTTTGGAACAGCTTCTGTCTGAAAAAGAACACAATCCTGAGGGCGATAGGCACGAAGAGCCAAAAAAGGCTTCGGCCCCCAGCAAAGCCGATAAGCTCATTATCGCCCTGGATATTGGTACCACATATTCCGGTATTGCCTATGATTTCTCTGATGACATCAGCTTGCCTATTTCCATCTATGATTGGCCCGGTGAGTGCTCAGCCATTACAAAACTCCAAAGCCAATCACTGACTTGCGAGATTTCAGGGGGAAAAAGCACAGCCAAAATTCCTACAGAGATTCAATATGACATTTTAGATTCCAGCAAGTTCTCTTGGGGTGCAACAGTCGAGGCTTCGTCCAGCAGGGTTCTTCCAGTTAAACTCCTCCTCGACCCCTCATATAAATACCCCCCTATTTTCGATATAGAGAGCTTGCCGAAACCCCCGATTCAAATTGTCGCAGATTTCATTAGGGCTATCTACAAATATGCGATTTCGGAAATAGAAAAAAAGCTATCCGCGCAGTACATTGCGTCCTGCCTTAAAGAATATGTCATAACTGGTACGTTTTTGGCATTTCATCGTATCCATTGTGCCCTTGCTCTCTAACCATTTATTAGTGCCCTCATTTTGTTCAGATGCTGCTAAGAATACCACACTACAGGTAAGCTCTTTCCTATACTTGACCTTTCCACGTCAACGATAACCATAATGGTCTCATGAATCTAATATTGTCCAGGCAGCCAAGTTGGCAGGTCTTCGTTCGGTTCATTTAATCAATGAGCCAGAGGCTGCAGCTTTATGGGTTACTCGGAGACTTGAAAAATTTATTAATTCAAGACAATCATTCGTCATTTGTGACGCTGGCGGCAGCACAGTCGATGTTTTCTCATACCAAGTCGAAAAGACGATTTCGCCAATTCGTCCGAAGGAACTAGTACCCGGCACGGGTTAGTTAGTCTAAGCCCATACAGCTACATACCATTTATACTGACTTTGAGGGCTTTGGCAGTAAGGCTGGTAGGATCCCTTGGCCTCAAGCAGAGATTCGAGGATGAGGTTAGACGTCTAGTTGGGAAGGAGCAGTGGAAAGTGCTACAGACAAGCCGAAGTTATACGCATGCTGTCGAAAGCTTTGACAAAGAGGTCAACGCGAACTTTAGGAACGCTACAAATGGAGAGTTTCTTGTTACTTTCCCTATGGCCAAACTCCGAGATGATCCTAACCGTCATCTGAAATCGGATTGTTGGACGGTGACAAAGTATGTAAACCACCTCTTTCTCAGTCCGGCTGTCTTCGGCGCTACACTAACAAGAATTCTCTCTTCAAAGGGACATTATGAAGCGTATATTTGATCCCATAGTCCAAGAGATTATCTCTTCAATTGATGGGCAAGTCGAAGAAGCTAGGGCCAAACTAGGGGGTGAAATCCCAAAGGTTTGACACAATGATACTTGCCCTGCTTACCAATGTTCAGAGCGCTCACCCATCTGTAGTATATATTCCTTGTTGGCGGCCTTTGCGCTAGTCTATCATTGTATCAGATAGTTACGGAGAAATATCGCGATATCGAAGTTGTGCAAGCGCCCGATCCTTGGGCCGTTATTGCCGAGTAGGTTGAATGCGAGAGCCGTGGCTATAGCGGCTCAAATGCAAAGGCATTTTCCTTCTTGATTCTCCATTGCTGACATTATCTTTACTTAGGGGCGCCGCACTCTACAAAATCCCAAATGAAACGCTTGTAATATATTCGTCAGCAACTCGTCACTACGGAGTACGGGAACAATACGATGAGTTCCGCGATAAAGGTCAACCTACACAAGATTTAAAAGTGTTATCACCAGAATTGAAGTAGTTAGTTCCTTAATACCTTTGGATGATCAAATGCTTGTTTGACCTAACATCTGCGGATACTTAGATGAAAATGGTATGACAGTATACGAGACAGCCTATTTATGTAAAACATTTAAAGCCATTCACATATAATATGACTATTGGACAAGTGAATGAATTAATTGACCCCTTTTGGGATTCCTTACAGCACCAATACTTTGTGACCGCTCGAGTGGTCATGGTGAAAGCTTAACAACAACTGTGGATCCCAAATTTAGGCCTTCATGAGCCTGGATTCTCGCCTGAGGAAGCACAGGAGGAATATCGGACAAGTGAATGAATGGACTGGCTGACCGCTTTTGGCATCCCAGCTGCATCGATACTTCGGGATCGTTATAACATTAGATAGATGTCACGATTGTATTATAATAAAATCAACTCACTACTCATAGAAGTACTATTACTATGGAAAACATTATCACTGAGGCAGTCACCCTATAAAAAGATAGACAGAAAGAGCTATCAATTGAAATAAGGGGCCATAAGAGATTGAAAAAGAACATATTAATAAATAAACCTGTCAATATTACACACACCAATCAGCGCAGTAAAAACAAAAAGCAATTACACCAGGAAACAGTATGTCAGTGAGCGGGAGAGGAAGATAAAACTCTTATTAGATATATATTAACAGAATATTATAATATAACTTTAGTAATATAAATGCTTATTTCATGAAATATTTGATACTATCTGACCTTAAGGATGTTTTCCCATTTTTCTTCTTCTTCCTTTCCGAAAAGAGGAGGGGAAGAAGATCAAGTGCAAGGGGAGCGCCATGTTGGCTACCAAAGGTGCTGTATTTTCTTTGAGCAAGCGAACTTTCTTCAATCTTTCTCAATAGTAATACCACACAACACTTATATTACGAAATGGCTTTTAAACGAAAAGATATAGCCTATGACCCTGCTTTGGTAACACCTTCAACCATTCACCACAACTCCTCCGTTGCAGTGAAGCGTCTGTCCACTGACACAAGAGCTGTCCATGGAAGCAAGAAACACGACGCAAGTTGCGATTTCCGACGGCTGTGCTAGGCAACCCATAGGACTGGTGAACTCTTTCTGGGCCTTATCATTCATCGTTGCAGGAATCAATGGAGTCCACACTTTTAGCAGTTCTCGTCAGCAAATGTTCCTTTGAAGTTACCGGGGCGAGAACGTTTATTCTATGCTTACCTGGCCCTGGGGCTATAGCATTGACTCTGATACCCTTGGATATGTATTGGTTACTAAGCCCTCTTGTGAAGGAAATTATACCTCCTTTAGTAGAGGTATAATCCAGCAAATCCGGCCTGCCAATGTAGGCATTGATAGAAGCGTTGTTGATAATAACAGAGCCCTGCTTCATGTGCTTGAGAGAATATTTTGCCATGTAAAAATAAGAGTGCATGTTGATGTTGAACGTATGAACCCACTGATCGTCTGGCAAATCAAGAATATCCTCAACCATCATCTGATCTACAATTAAAAGTATTAAGTCAGCGATATTTCCTTACCTTCGTTCTTTGGTCAACTAACAAGCCGCATTATTAAAGAGAATATCTAATCCACCCATCTTTTCTAAGGCAAAGTCAATTGCCCTCTGGCAATTCTCCCTTTTCACAAGGTCTGTGGCGAAAAGATGACAAGTTCCCCCCAGAGCCTCAACCTGCTTCTTAGTATCTTGCGCATCTTGCTCTTCTTCAGCGAGGTAGATAATCGTTGATACGGCTCCTTCCTTGGCAAACAACACTGCAGTAGCTGCTCCAATGCCACTATCACCACCAGTTATGAGCGCTCTTTTGCCCTGCAGCTTATTTGCTGCTTTATATGTTGTGCTTGTTCCGCCTGCGTCGGGCAGCTCCTCGCGAGTGGGTTTGGGTTCAGGCATATCTCTATCCTTGCCTGGAAATTCCTGTTTAGAAACAGGAATATTTTTTTCTTTTTTTTTAAGACATGGCTGGTGTTTAGAAAGCGTTTTCTTATCTAGAAACATGGTATGTTGGGAGGGAAACCGTACCATCTTTGAATTGCGATGCCATGATGGTTATTGGAATGCAATAATCGAAGTTGATTACACCCAGAGCAGGGAAAAGACTTGAAAATTACGATTTCGTATTAGAAGTAGTTGTGACATAGCACGCTGCTTATGGCTGTGACACAACCAGTAGAGTTTAAGATATTCAAACATATTTCATATATGACATATATATTTGTGAATGATGCATATGTGTCGTCATCATATAGTGGATTTCTAATTACGAATGAGATCAACGTTTTACAGTTTGAAGCGGCCAAAGGCCATCTAGGGCGTGAGCACTTGAGTCATAGACTTCTTCTGGCATTGGCGTGCCAAGTTTCGCAGGTCGTCAAATTATAAGTCGATAATTGTCATATTTTAGCTGCCTCAAGGTACTACGAATACACTTTTCTTATAGCCATTCAATACAAATTCTTATCACTGTACAAGCAATTGAATACAAGTACCTTTAAGCCGGCTTCCACTCAAAATGATGCAAACCTTTCGCTACTGGGCCAGGATCTTCCCCTGGCACGACAGGCTTATTGTATGAATGAGCCCCAAAGTAGTCCATTTGCGCCTCCATATCTTCTATAGGAAGCATTGTGCCTCCAATGTACTTGACGTACTCAAACGTGGCAGAAAGTGCGGGCAAATAATGGTCGGCTGCAATGCCTCGAGAGACAATATCCTTCAACGGCAAATAGTTGCGCTGAAACTCTCGTCTGACACAGCTATTTAACTTAGCATTTGTAAAAGTCTTGCTCTCTTTCTTACAAATCAGCTCAAGAAGATCTGCAATGAATTCTGACTGAATTATGCACCCTGCGCGCCATATTCGAATGTATTCAGACAAACTGATATTCCAGCCTTCGTCAATGGATGTCCGCGCAATCAGTTCCAGCCCTTGACAATATGAGGCCAAGAAGGCACAGTAAACGGCCCTGCGAAGGTTCTCGAGAATTCGTTCTTGTCCTTTATATCATGCTCAATGGACTTTGGCTCGGTCATGGAAAGTCCTTGAGCAGCCACCTTTAAACGCTCGTCACGATTCTCCGAGGCCACGCGCAAGTGAAATCCCACTGCAAGTGTTGGGCAAGATACATGTCTTATTGCAGATTCCATGATTGACCATGAGGGCGTTCCTTCTGTACCATCATCATCTTGTACAATTTTTTCGAGGACATCATCAAGCACGTAGCCGCTTTGGTGCTGTCTTGCGGTTTTGCCATCCGCCGATACATTTTTTTCTGGTCTTGCAAATATCTGACGCAATATTGACCAAGTAGTTGGTATACAATTCGCCACCATTGTTCTATGTTCTTTATATTTCGTTAATTTGGTCGTAGGTAAGGCTCATTCCGTTGTGTAGAAATTCCCAAGCTTTACAGAGAGTAGAAAGCATACCAACTTCGATAATTATGCACCATCTTCACAAAGTGACCAGAGCCGACTGATCAAATGTTGGATACACAAGGTACACCAGATTTTGGGCCTTTGGCCGCATATAGTTCCAGCAGCGGCATGACTTCCTCAAGTGCTGCCTTATCTCCTCTGGGGGACATGCTTGGTCCATGTCGAGCAGACTGATAACCGCCAGAAACCCCCATCCCGATCCAATCCACGCCGATAGCTTGACATTCCTTTTGTCGTTTCTCAGTAATTCGATAGTGCTCGTTGTCACCGTCCAAAATTATATCGCCTTTGCGTAGCTCCGGCTTGATGTCCTTCAAAACTTCATCAGCTGGCGTGCCATGTGTAGTAGAGAAGAGGAACACATTTCGGCCACCATGCTGTCCTAAGCTAACGGTAAACTCGGATATATCATGAAATCCAGTAATTTTCCCAATAAAACCATCAGCCTGATCCACCTGCTTCATAAAATTGTCCACGTTTGCACTCTTGACATCCCAAATAGAAACGTCGAGGCCGAGCTCAGAAAAGGCGAATCCCATCATAGAGCCATATTACCCGCTCTAGCAATGCCAATTTGCTTGAATTTCATTGCTACATCTGATGGAGCGCACATGGCTTCTATTCATTAGAGATCGGAGCGTTGGTCTAAGGTCAAAATAGTACAGAGCTGCAGGTGATAGGATGATTCGCATATACACACGAATGAGGATGATGATGATTCTTAAATTGATAGTTTTAAAATTGAAGAGGAGAGAATTTTTAAATTATATTAAGAAAATAAACACCATTTAATATAACCTAAGAATGAATTGGAATTGCCACCTAAAAGCTCATCCAGTATAGTTGAGCTGATGCTGAAATCAATGACGCAATTAGGGTGACGAGAACTGCAAACATCACAATGACGTTTTCCCCCTTATGAAAACAACTCCAACGTTCATCTTTAAAGATCATATCGTTAAATTCAATCCGGTTATTTCATTTCAAAGAAAGAGAATTCTTTGGCATCATTATCATCATCATCATTATCATCATCATGGGTATTGAGTACTAAGGTCACAGTATCCTTACTTGCTTTACATCTTGCAGCATCCCTTCTTACTTTAATGCATAGCTATCTTAAAAGTTGGAAGCTATTCGCAATTTAGGATTTAATAGAATAGAAATATCTATGCTAGATATACTATTATATAGCTATAATATTAAAGAGAGAGAACTATAAAAGAATGACTATAATACTCTATTGGATGTAGCTAGGAAGATTTATATCCTAACTAATTAACTTAGTCTTGTAATTCTTATACTGTAGCTATTTTTAAGATTTAAGGGATAGCAAAAGGATAAGAGTGCATAGGAGAGAAGAGAAGCATTTACGCATGCCAAGGGATGGATTAGAATTATAGAGTCTTTAGGCACTAATATATTATAGATATGTTCCATGGAGGGAATCGTGTGATCAAAGATGATGCAGTAGTACTAAGAACATCATTATCATCATTATCATTATTATCATTATGGGTATTAAGTACTAAGGTCACAGTATCCCCATTTGCTTTACATCTTGTAGCATCCCTTCCTACTTTAATATATAGCTATCTTAAAAGTTAAAAGCTATTCACAATTTAAGATTTAATAAAATAGAAATATTTATACTAGATATATTATTGTATAGCTATAATATTGAAGAGAGAGAATTATAAAAGGATGACTATAATACTTTATTGGATGTGGCTAGGAAGATTCATATCCTAACTAATTAACTTAGTCTTGTAATTCTTATGCTGTAGCTGTTTTCGAGATTTAAGGGATAGCAAAAGGATAAGAGTGCATAGGAGAGAAGAGAAGCATTTACGCATGCCAAGGGATAGATTAGAATTATGGAGTCTTTAGGCACCGATATGTTACAGGTATATTCCATGGAGGGAATCGTGTGATCAAAGATGATGCAGTAGTACTAAGAACTATATTTCTCTTTTAGGTCGGCTCATCAGATGCCCAAGATATATCACCTTCCTTAGATGAACATGCTCAGGACTTGCAGGAGTTGGCAGACCTACTTGCGGAGAAAGATTTCCGACTTGCGTATGAAAATTGGTGCTGGGCAACTTATGCCCCCACGTGGAAAGACGTTTGGAAGATATCACGCAAAGCTGATAGGAAAAATATTGGCCTTTGCCTGGATACTTTCCAATCAGCTGGCGGAGAGTATGGTGATCCATCGACCGAGTCAGGTTATGTCGAAGAATGTAGCCCAGCTGAGGAGCCGATGGAAACAAAGTTTGACCGAATTGGAACACACTGTTCCTGGTGATAAAATATATCTGTTTCAGATTTCAGATGCATACAAAATGAAGCCACCTCTGCGTGACACAGAGGAGAGAGCGAGATCAGTATGGAGTCACGATTATCGTCCATTACCCTTTAGCGGAGGGTATCTGCCGATCCAGGATTTTTTTGCCTCTGTACTGAGAACTGGATTTAAGGGATGGCTTTCCATCGAAGTATTTGACTCGAAGACCAAGGAAGGATCGTCGATGGAGGATTATGTAGAAGCTGCTATGAATTCCTTGACTCACATGCTCGTTGCTACAATCGAGTGAACGTAAAGAAACCGACCAACGTTCAAGTAAACAAATACTGACAGTAGTGGAGTCCATTTATGGCTAGTTAGTCAAGTTTCATCGATATTAACAAGGTCTGAGTGGAAAAGCTATGTGTGTATATGAAGTTGGTCAGCTTAATATATAGTGTGAAAAGCACTCCTAATGAGCTTCTCTCTTGGCCGAATCGTATAAATTCCGAATACTGGTGCTTCCAATTAGCCCCAGCAAAGCGGCGATGGATGGGGTGCTTAGTGATGGGCCGGGGGGAGGGGGAAGTTTTCATCACGGATAAATTTGACAGGGCTAGACAATGCAAAAGTTTGGATGCGAGTGGCAGGCTTGTGTGAGTACGATGATGCTGTGATAGTGCGGGGATGCCAGTGTAGTGATATTTAGACTTCTATATTATATAGTAAATTTCTAATAAAGGCTTTAATGATTTTAATTATAATTTAAAAATAAATGTCATATATATAAATTAAAGATTTATAAAAAAGATTTATAAAAATATATAAAAGATTTATAAAAATATGTAAAAGATTTATAAAAATATATAAAAGATTTATAAAAATAAATAAAAGGTTTATAAAAATAAATAAAAGGTTTATAAAAACAACAGTTTGCTTTTTAGCTGATGTCCCTCCTCTTTACCGTTTCCATTTGGCTCTTTTCAACTTCAACACGTGGCCCACTCTAAGCTACAGCGTGTAATGCAATAATTCAGCTACTTTCAAAATGCGCACTCGAGCACACAGTATTTGTATTGCTGTCGCTCGTGCCATGGGCGACGTTCCAGATCATGAGCCTCCCGAGAATAGCACATCGAGAATAAGCCAGATTGTCCGACGTGTGGTCTGCTTCTTTTCCGTTTTTGACTTGGAATATTCACGTTACCAGCATTCAATTTTCCTGAAAATGAGACATGAAGGCTGGAACATTGAAGAAGCTCAATATACAGCATCATTATGTCAAAATATATCAGATACTGCACAATCACGTAATGGGGAGACAAGTCTTATTCCAGTTGGAGATCTTGGATATAGCGGCTCGACATTCCTCACCACCAGCAACGGAAAATATCTCATCAAATCACTAGATCGCCAGTTTGAATACAGCTTCTTTCTGCACGAAATGCTCCGGCCTTACGTGGAGCATATGACGGCTCATCCGGATAGTCTTCTTGTGCGCATCACAGACATGCTGTACGTTCCGGGATTGACCTTAGCGGGTCTCCTACGACTCGCGACAACACATCTTATTGTCATGGAGAATCTGTTATATGGAAAAGAAAACGAGGATGAGCATCTCAAGGCTCAATGGAGCACCTATGATTTAAAACCAGATAACTATTTCTTCCCGGAGCGTGATATCGCAGACGGTAAACTGACACCTGGAAATGTGAAAGACAAGCTGGTAGATCATATGCCCGGCCGACTACGAGTCTCGAGCCAGATGGCACAACGGATTTTCGACATATTGAATGCGGATACAGAATTTCTTGCTAATTCTTACGTTGTTGACTATTCCCTGTTTCTAGTGAAGTTTCCTGGACCTAGTCAACATTCGAAGCCTCTATCTACTTCGAATTTTGCTGCCACGAGCGACGACACTTCACCAGCTGCTGGAAGGAATGATAAAGAAGACTGGCGAAATGGAGTACCATCAGTTGATGGCAAATGGATATATCGTATCATCATAATAGATTTCTTCTGGGCCAGGCATAAGTTGCATCCGAAGACAATGGCAGGACTTGTTGGAGCATTCAATTTATTTGCCAAAAAAGGCCCAATGAGTATTACAACGGACCCGTTCGAGTATAGAAAGCGCTTCATGGATATGGTTTATAAGTTGGTATCGGGAAGTGATAACTAGTGTAACGTAGAGTTTCAATAATACCTTTGTTCTCAACCTGTAAGTAGCCCTAGCAAATATCGTGGGAATGGACATTTACTAAGAATTGCATAAATTATAATGAGACATTATAGCGAATCATAATGATATCCATTTCGTCTAATAATTTCTTTCTGGTGTTCTTTCCAAGTGCTATACGCCGTTCTAGCTTGGCAGGAGTTTGTTAAAGCATGAAAGTCTATATCCTAGTCATCCACACCAGCCCGGTGCAAGTCAAGCATGCCATCATGGCTTCTTTGTGCTAATCCAGCCCTAAGCTCGTCAGTCGTTGAATTGCAGGATTCTTGATGATTCTTAGACCGCTATTCATCGTCACGATGTCAATACCTCCCTCTTGCAACCGAGCTTCATATTTACCCAAGGCCAATTCCACCAAGAATCGTCCCAGAGGTTCACTTGGACAATAAAGCCACTTTACTCCCATCTGAATCGGCTTCCTAACGATAGCTCTACTGCCATCATATAAGAAGCCTTGGTTTGGGAGATATGGCTGGATGGCGACATGATCCTTGCCGTCGACAAAACCTGGCCCCACCGCGTCAGCCAAGAGACGAGGATTGGCGACACGCATCTCAGAGAGCAAAATTTCGGTCTCGCCCTTGATGCGACTGTATAAGCTCGTGAATCGACCGGGTGTTTGAGTCGAACCCTGACCGGACACAAAGACAAAACGGAACGGCTTGTCGACGGATGTAAGGTTGGTAAATGCTTTCGCGCCAGCAATAGCGTAGTCTCTGGTGATCTTTTCAAATTCCCTAGTGATTTGTTAGCCTCTCTCCGAGTAGAACAGGTAATAAGAAGATTGTACTCCTTTGAAACCTTGGTTTGGCTGACTCCAAGAGCCCAAACTACACCACTTGCCCCCTGCAGTTGGCCAAGGACATCTGAGCTGTAGTTGGAAAAATCTCTGTGGATAATTACATTGACTCTGGAGTCTTTGGAATTTTCAGCCATAGCCACAGGCCTGCGACTGAGGATAGAGATCTTGGTCACCTCGGTCATTTTAAGCATCGCATCAAGAACGCTTGAGCCGATGAGGCCTGTGGCGCCAGTAAGAATGAGGTGCATGACTAGATTCTCTTTCACCGATGACTCTCGTTTAAAAAAAAAAAAAGAAAAAAAAAAAGAAAGGAAAAAGAAGTCAGTAAGAATTGATGATTATCCGAGATCGAGCTGGCCGCATGAGCTTCTAGTGACTCTTTGAAGTTGGCAGTTTTTCTTGAGACATTGGTCTGCTAACAAAGTAAGGGCAATCCAATCTTATAGAGCTCTGAAGAGCTTTCACGTACGGCGGGTGATTCGGGTATTTTCTTGCTGTTGAATAGCCATCGTCTAGAATTATCGCGTGGCCAGCTTTATCTATCGTTCGGCCCTTGATCCGTATAACCAATTCGGACTACGGAGCGTGTGCTGACAGTTTATTTCCTAAATGGGAAGCCGCCGAGATCGCTGTCTGCATCAATCTGACAGAATAAGCCATCACTACAATGCAAATTCCAAAACAGGAATTAGCTTGTCATCAGGACCTAAGGGAGAAATATGCGAATCACATTGCTTTTGTCTGACTAGAACTTGAAGTGTGAAGTGGCGACTACCGCTACGAGAAAGCCATCTTGTGAAATAATTCTGCAGTATATCCAACGTCGTCGCAGTCCAGTTTCTCATCTCTTGTCGCCAAGAGAATAATTTGTTTCTTCCCTTAATTTGCTTTCGGTAACAAAGTGATGGCAGCTCTAAGCGGTCAACTGTATGCTATGAGTTATCTCGGCTTCTTCGAGTCATATTTCTTATGAAAAATGTGAGCACTGCCTTTTAACTGTTAAATGCTCCCTGCTTTTGCCTTGGGTAGAAACTGATCCCACCACAATTCCACGACACGGGTTCCGACCTGTCTAGATACTATAAAGAGCGAGTTTTGAATGAGAAGAGCCTCATTCTATTTGCTTCAGAAACACATAGCAATGTTAAATATGCCACTGTGGCAGTATAGGAGGGAGTACGGAGTTCAGTCGTTTCCAATCAAAGGTAAGGTGCATGTTTCTGAAAATTTTGACAAAGTGCCAGTGTTTTCTCAATATGCTCCCGGCATTATACTATAATGCCGTTAGCAAACACTATGATCTTGGAATCAGATACGCTTGTGGGGAGACTGATCAGATGACTCCTTAATTCAGCAATCATAGACTAAGACATCTAGTGGCCGCAATTTAGTAAATAGCTAGAATGATGGCTTTGGGAGGCAAGTTGTGTTCTATAAAAACCATAAGCCATTGGCTAGGTGAACTGCAGAAGGCATCAAACTTAGAGAGGAGAGTGACATTGAGAATGCGTGGTGTTAATCATTGTCGACTCTCAGACTTCTCACGTCAGCTAAGACAGACACAGAATGACAGTCAAAGTGTAACAGGTAGCACCGTGAAACAGCAAATTAAGATTTGACGAATAAAATTATAGCCAAGTTCGTAGAGTGATGTTACAACTGCTCATGGCATTCTTAGGACTATGAAGCCTGTCTTTTATTGTTTAAAATTACATTCAATTTATCGCAAAAGACAATAGTGATAGTTTTCAAACGCAAAACTGAAGGTAGTCTACGCCATGAGCAAGGTTCCTAAAGATTTAAATTTACTATTAGCCTAACAACTTCCTTAATTCACCCAAACACACGGCGCTTAGACTCAATCAATCCATCAAATAGGCGATAGTAATTTATTATTTGGTAATATAGAAACAATTTTAATCCCTTTTAGACCATTATTGCTGAAGTAATCACAAGCTGTTTGCCTGTAGAAATTGTATCATCTCATTGAAGCTATCCGGCCCACTCTTGTGGGCGGCAATAGAATGCCCAGCACCCGCCGCGATATACGTTTGACTTCCTTTCGACGCCGCAGGATAGAATATTGACATAGCCACGACATTCTGATCCGTTGGGTGGAGACAATTGCCGCCGCAGAAGACGAGATCATGCTGACCGTTGACAAACTGGACCGGCCCAGTGAACTTTGTTGACGGTGCAACGATGCCTCCTAGCGTGAGCAGGACTCCCAGCGTATTCGTCTGCTTGTTGGCAACCTGTTTGCTAAACACATCCTCGTCAAAGTTTGGGTACCGGTAGAAGGCAAATTGGATACCGGCAGCCGACTGCTGCGTCAGAAAGCCCGCGGGCAAGTTCTTGAACTGGGGGGCTGGGTCTGTGTTTGCGTTGATGAAATTGAAGGCCGCGACGGTCAGTGCGACAGAGGCCGCGCTGGCGCTGGTGCCGCACAAGATCACAGCGTCGAAATCCTGCGGGTATTGCGTGGTGATGCCCTGGGTCACTGTGCTTCCTGCGCTGTGCCCGACTCCCACGACGTTGTCGAAACCGTAACCACCCAGTCTAGCCTGCCGGAGTAGCCCAACCAGCTCGTGTGTGACGGCGACCTGAGCGTTTGCCTGTACGACCTGGATGGGATCCGGGTGATCGGACTTTCCCACGCCCAACTGGTCATAGGAGAGCGTCGCGTACCCTGCTGCAGAAGCCACATCGACATAGCTGTAACCTGGAGCGATGTCCCAATAAGTGTGGTCGAGAGTGGCTCCGTGTGTCAACAGTTGCACTGTCTTGACTTTGGCCAACTTCTCGGGGTCGCTAGGCAGGCAGAGCTTGGCGAAGATGGTATAATCGCCGGATATCACACTGGGCCCACCAGCGGTGACGTTGGCAATCCAGGCTGAGTCCGCCTGGAACAAGTCGACGAATGACTCCGTTACGGCGCTCTGATCTTGAGGTGCCTCATAAAGGAGTTTGATGCCGGTTGTATTAACAGACACCGTGATGTCGCCAGAAATGCAGGTCGAGCCACCGCCAGAGGATGGACCGATGATAGGATTGGAGAAGCCGTCGATGTCGTAGGTCGAGTTCGTCGCTGAGGTGAAGCCGAGGAGCGGGTTCAAGAGGCACATCATTGGGAGGAAGGCAGAGGCGTTCATCGTGGCGAGGGAAGGAGATGGATATGGGATGAGGATGAGCACGCCTTGGAGCACAACGGCTGATTTTACTAGAATAAACGTTTATCTTGGTGGCGCTTTGACGACCTTGATTATGAACAATTGCCTCACGTCCCAGACGCAGCTGTGCTCTTCCTCGTCAGAACACGTGATGTGATACAACACAACAACTTGCCAAAGTCTGCCACAAGCAAACCGAGATATTTCGTTATACGTAGTCCGGCTGGCCTGAGGTCTGTTATGTATTGTTATTGCATGTGTGCATCCTGCGGGTTTCTGTGCGCTGTGGCCAATGTAACCATAATCTGTGGGATGAGGGTCGAGGCTGAGGTATTTAGTTTAAAGGATTTGTTCTTATTGATTCCTCCCGACTTGTTGGTTCCCTCCGGCTCCAAAGTTGTTGGATGTGAGGCTATCTATTCCACACAGTAATAGCAGGGGTCTCACTCAAAGGTGGATTTACAAAGACTATCGACACCCCTCGGGGTGAGCACCCATATCAAGCCTGATATCAAGCCTGCTTTTTTTATTTATTTGTTCTCTTTATACGAAGTACTCCGTATAAGGCTTATCAATGTTTATAATCCTGGATATATACTAGGCTTGGGCCAAGGATTGATAGTATAGTACTATAAGGAATACTTAATATTATAAATTCAATAAATTTTAATTTATTTTACCTTAGATACTTGAACTTAATAAAGCATTGCTATTTTTATCTGTTAGAATAGTTTACTATATATAATAATTAATTACACTATTAATATATATGTTTTTTTATGAAACCGTATAAGTATGAAACCGTAAAAATATAAAATATATTGACACTTTCTATAGCCTCGCTATTTACTACAACAGGTAGGTACTGCAACATTGACTCTATACTATTTTAGTTATCTGCATTTCTGATCAACAGTCCAAGATAATACAAACGAGGCTCGCTTACTGTCTTACTGACTTAAGATCAGGGTGCATGGTTGGTTTGGAACAAAGATACCTAGATATCTCAGATTCCATACACTTAGCTCTGCTTGATTCTACTTGTGTCTGTGCTTTCTCTTTCTGCTTCCCTGATTCCCTATAACTACCCAGCATCAGACGTTGTTATTAGCCCTTGGACAGTCTCCAGGTGCCTACATTCTTTGCCATGGCCGAAACCTTGCCGGATCCGACCCCGTACATCTTTTATCGTGATCACAAGTCAAGTATACGGTACATCCAGCGTCTAAGGCATGTTTGAGAGTCGAAATGCAGTTGGTTCTAATTTAATTATCAATAATCCAGCCTAAATTATCAGCACATGATGATCAAGAAGCTCTGCAATGACCAACTTCTGCACCCAGCCGTTCATCAGAGCATAGCTTCACGTTCATCGATCAGAGTAGCCGATATCGCTACCGGTACAACGTAGGTATACGCCCCAACATGACCACCGCACTACTGCTGATGAAATATGACCAGAATTTGGCTGGCCGAGCTGTCTGATGCATTGCCCGCGGACTCTCAGTTGCACGGTTTTGACATATCCTCTGACCAGTATCCGCCCGAGGAATGGTTGCCCAAAAATGTATATTTGCATGAACAAGATGCATTCAAGCCCTTCGCCCAGGAGTTCCTTGGGTCATTTGACCTGGTGAACTTGCGCTTCTTCATCACGCTCCTCGATAGAGAAAACATCGGACCACTTCTTGACAATCTGAAAACTCTCCTCAGTATTTATATTTTATCTTTTCTCTCGCTTTTTATGTCTTGGGCAATTACTAAGATATCTTGGCTAGAACCGGGTGGTTTCCTTCACTGGCTTGACTTTGATCCACGCTCGGCCAAGGCTATTGCTACACTCCCTGACATGCACATGCCGCGTACCGAAAGCGTCGTGTCTATCATGCGCAAGGCACAACCCGATGTTGACTCGTGGGTGATCTTCTTTTTTTTCTTTTTCTTTCTTTTTCGGCTCATTGAAGATATTGATTGAGCGGCAACAGGTGGATCTTACACAATTCGGAGCTATTCGAAGCTGCTAGCCTGGATCCTATCGCCTACGAGCGCGTTCAGCTTCGTGACTATTTGCGGCCAATATGGAATCACTGTCACATCATGGGCATGGAGGAATTGTCTCGTCATATGAGCCAAATTACAGCGGGCGGGGATGACAAGCCATCGCCACTGTTGCAGCAGATCAAGGAATTGGAGGCTGAGTTTGCGCAGGGTGCAAGTATTGATGCGGAATGGTTTATAATGGCTGGGCAGATGCCAGACACACAGAAATAGCGCCCGAGTTGAGTACGATGGATTTTATCTCGGGCCCCAATGTAATTTTTGCTCTCTTTCTTTACGTGCAGCGTGAGAAAATTGCTGGTTGAGCCACCATGACATGATAGCAGCCCCCAGAGCGTGCCACATCATGGCTACCTGTGTGTCTTAATCATCTTAATCATCTCAATCGTCTCAATTGTCTCAACTGTTTCTTGGTACAAACCTGATAGGTACAGCCCTCGCAACACGCAAGCTCGTGTCGAACTTGGTCCCCTCAGAAAGTGCTAGCGTAGCACGTCGACGTGCCTCCAGCCACGTTTCCTTCTCCCCGTCCAAGCCATGCTCAGGACCAGTCACCAGCTCGACTGAGTGTGTCTTGAACAGCGTCGCGACCATGGCACAAACTTGTACTAGGGCGAATCGCCGTCCGAGGCATCCACGACTACCATCTGAAAAAGGAATGAAAGTCCCGGCTCGAGGCTTGAAGAAATTCGCCGAACCTGTCTGGGTAGTTTCCGGGCTCCCCACATCCATCCACCTCGATGGATCAAAGTCGGCCACGGCATAGGGACGTTGGCGCGGGTCGTTCCTGATATCTGACCAAGAAGAGCGCTTGTCTTGGTCCATGTCTGCTGGCTTCTTGGGCCAGTGTTTTGGATGCCGATGTGTTGCACTTGTGTTGATGAGTGCAATCGTGTTCGGCGGTAGCGGGTGGCGCTGGCCTTTGACGGTTATAGAAAGCCAGGGACCATCAGGCGGAACGCATTTTGGCAAGACGGGGATGACAGTGAAGAGGCGAAGGGCTTCGTTGATCACGGCACCGACAGTCGCGTGCATGAGCGCACTGTAGTTCTCATCATAGGACCATGTGTCTGGGCTTATCTGGCCAAGAAGAGAGTCGAGATCGCACTGCATCGTGTTCTGGACTTCGGGATGACATGCCAAAAGGAGGATGATGGAGACAAGGAGGTTGGCATTGGCTTCATGTCCCGCGAACATGAAGAGAAAGATTTGACCGATGACTTGAGCATTGGTCAAAACAGGCTTATGTTGGTCATTAGAGGATGCACCCGCTTGTACGAGTAAGTCGAGAAGGTCCATGTCTGAAGAAGTTCTATCCGTGGATTTCTCGGAGAGTGCGGTCTCCTTTTCCCGTTTGAGATGGTCCATATATGATCCAAGCTCCGAATAGCACACGACCGCATGATAGAGAGACCGAAACGGCGACAGGCGCAACATCCAGTGAGGCACGATGAAAATGGCGCCCAAGTTTTCCAAGAGCCCATGTAAAGCCTGACTGTAGCTCAGCCTCTTCCCATCTGGTATATTGTCTTGGAAGGCTAAAGCCTGGACTAGATCAGAGTCGGTCTGGTAGCTGAAAGTAATCTGGCTCAGTGTGTTGAGAGAAACTCTTGCGGACAGTGTTCGCAGTTGGCGATGAGCGTCTGGACGCATCAGCGCAGCAAGAAGTATCTTCGCTCCAGAGACCGATTGAATGAAGACGCGGCGCAGCGTATTCTCCGAGAAGAAAGGCCCTGTGACCTTGCGATATAGACGCGACTCAGGGCCATCTGTGCCGGTGATGGTAGGTCCATAGACGTTCAAAATAGATAGAAGCTC
Source organism: Trichoderma oligosporum (assembly GCA_015266385.1). Classification (NCBI taxonomy): domain Eukaryota; kingdom Fungi; phylum Ascomycota; class Sordariomycetes; order Hypocreales; family Hypocreaceae; genus Trichoderma; species Trichoderma oligosporum. The sequence continues at coordinate 20,846 of JACBYL010000205.1, read as the reverse complement.
GGCTGGCTTGCCAAAATTTCCGTCACGAAACAATTGGACGTTGACGTCTGGATCACATGTGTACAGTATGAGCCCACCTGGCGAGGCGGCCAAGAAGGTGTCCGTATTAAGTCGTTCAAACGGCTCGTAGCCATTGTGCCAGAACTCGTTAAACAATAGGAGGGGCAGCCAGTTCTGGGTCAGTCGTTCGGGAAGAGACTTTAGGACTGGGACCACAATGAACTGAGCTAGCTGCCAAGGCCCACCGAGCAACCAGAATGGTAGGACGATGAAGGGCAGGCCCACGGTTCGCGCAAGGCGAACATGATGCAAGAGACTGATGATGGACCAGAACCCAAGCAACGGAAAGCCAATATAGATCATCCAAAGGCTGAGGGTCATGAGCTGGCTCATAACAGCGAGGACATGCAACATCGTCTGTATTGCCATCTATCACATAAATTGGCGTTGCTGGCTCTCCTGCGCGATGCCATGTAGATTATGAAGGATGGATATTGACGCTAAGATAGGTGGGTAGTACCATAGCAGAATACCTTTTAGAGCGCGATGAGGGATCAATATATTTTGCGTCCGAGTGTTTGGGGGCCGAGTGGCCGCATTGGTCAGGATCAGCCATCGGTGTGGTTAGCAAACCGTATGCATCCAATACTGGCTCCTACTACTACGCTGGGTGTTCTATTTATGATTCGTCGTAATCCTCCCAAAGTGCCGCATGGAGTTTTACCGCACTCAATGATGTATGCCTCGGATGACATTGGCCCTAGTACTAGTACTTATACATACCTTTTCGAAAATTGTCTGGTGTAGTGTGGTGGTGTGTCTTATATGTTGGCATGAACTCCCGTGCGGTTGCAACAGCACCCCCATCTTCGTAAGCTGTTATAAGGAAGACAGCGCAAAGATTCTTTTTTCCTTTACAGAGTGCCGAATCTTGCTTATCGCATAACAGTAATACTTTAGGAAAAGGATCCGAGTCCACACGGATGAGAATTCAGGTATCTCTATATGCCCATCCTTCAAAGCTCCTCCTAGTTTTCCCCATACTTTGAACCACGGGCAGCGCCCTACTTTCAGAGACTTCTTATCTGTTACATATTTGCAGACAAAACGCTGCTTTGTTTCAGAGCATTCATAAACTCATTACTTGCTCTGCCACCAATAGTTTTTATATCCCTCTATGCTAAATCCCCACACAATCGAAAATGGAGACGTCGGTTTCTGCTGCTCAGCCGTCCTTGGTCACTACTACTCTTCTCGTCGTTGCCATTGTTTTTCCAATTCTGGGTACCCTCGCTGTCGGATTGCGATGTTACACCAAAGTTCTAAAGAAGCAGAGACTATCCAGTGATGACTGGGTTTGTGTGCTGGCCCAGCTTGCGGCGTGGGGAATCTCCATCGACATTCTCGTGGCAGCGGGGCTAGCAGGGGTCGACTACACGCACCCATCTCTGAATCCCCTCTCTGCTGCCGTTATTTTTCTTCGTGTAAGTCCTCAATTATATGAACAGCGATGTTTTGGGTAGCAACTTATAGTGATATCAGACTCTATGGATTGAGGGGTTTCCTCTCGTATTCAGTCTTACCTTTGTGAAGATTGCCATTCTCCTCTTCTACTCACGCATCTTCACTACCTCCAAGTTCAAATTGGCCGTACGCATCTACATTGGCATCTTGTCAGCATGGTGTATTGCCATGATCATAGTATGTCTCTCTCCCTCCCACCGTCTTCCGGATTTTCCATGTCCATATCGACCAAGATAGACACTTACGGATTGCATGTGTGTAGTGTCAACTCCTTGCGGCTAACCCCATCCAAGACGCCTGGAATCCGCTGGCCACCAACCCCTTGCGGTTCAACTACAATGATTTTTCGCTGGCCTTTGCGGGTATGAGCATAGTTTTCGACGTCATCGTGCTTTGCTTCCCCATTCCCGTCATTCGCAAGTTGCAGATGGATTGGACGCGCAAGATACAGGTCCTTGCTATTTTCTGGCTCGGCATCTTCTGCTGCGTCTCATCCGCCGTGCGTTTCTACTTTCTTTACTCTGAGATCAGCCGAACCATCGCCGCCACAGGCCCGGATCGCTACCTGAATATGTCGGCCGCCTTCATCTGGGGCACCATCGAGCCCAACACCAGCATTGTGGCCGCGTGCTTGCCATGCTACGCGCCGCTCTTCGCCAAACTCGGTGGGCTCTCGACGCTATTTTCAAACTTCAAAAGCTGGCTCTCGAGTGGTCGTGGCAGCAGGGCAAAGGCGAGAAACGGCAGCGATCTGCTGGAATCCGAGGACAATTACCAATTACAAAAACCCCATAGCATGTCCGGAGCATGGGAGCGTTACGATGGGGCTCTGACGTCCTACAATGTAGATGTTGAGAGAGCGAACAGCTTCCAAACTGATCAAGAGCCGCTCAAAGGTGCTTATCCTTCTCAGATCAAGGTCACGAGGGATTTCACGGCAACAGAAGGTAGGGATTCGGGCTTCTAAGTCGTGTTGGGGGCCGAGGGTCAGGGCTGTATATATAATTAATAATACCTGGTGGTTTCTTAAGTCTTCCATCCATATACTTGTGACCGGTCTTTAGATCAACGTCCTGCAAGATCCAGACAGGGTATAACCCAGTAGCCAATAACTTGTGGCTATGAATGTGGCTAAACGTCGATTCCGTGCCGGCAGTGCTGGCCCCAGTTACACCCAGGGAATTCCACTTCATTAGTTGTCACGTCCTGGCCTGTCGGATTTGAAGCTATCGTCATTTCAAGCGCTATACTAACTCATCACTCAGATTACACTGTCTGATCCTGCCTAGCAGCTCCTTTACCCTTTACTGTGATACCTTTCTGAGTGTGTTAATCTGCTATGTCATATATGATTCCTCGTCATTAAGGTCATCATCGGAGCTATCTGTATCACCAGCACCTATAAGAATGATGCACGAGTCTGCTTAAAGCCCGGCAGCCTCATCATCTGATATTTTACTAGTGTTTTCTACGGTGCGCTAATAACCTCTTGGGGTTTCAGTCCCTGCATCATATATTTCCAGCTGAGAAACCTGTTGTAGCCCTTTCCCCGTAGAAGCCATCCTCGTTGAAGACAATGTTGCAGGGGCTGTTGAAGTCGTCGGCGCACTCTCTATATCCTCAGCTCTCTCAAGAGCTTATTGGCCGCATAGCCTTTAACCTTCCAAATATTACGGCGTATTTTCTTCAATATGGTAGGGCACTCATTGAATAGCCTGTCTTTCTACGCATGGGCTATTTCAGTATACTATCATAAAACCCATACAATGTAATGAGAGCATATAATCATTATTAAAGAATCAATGTTTCGGAGTTAATCCTATCGATTTACTTGGAGCGAATCTCCTAGGCCAATTCGCTTACCATATACCCCTAATGTGAGGATAGGATAGCCCAAGTCGTCGCATTTATTATATGCCATTGCGTCACATGTGTGTATCTAGCTGCTCTTGACCTCTTTATCCCCTATAACACTCACAACCTTTTTGACGCTGTCACGACTTAAGCAAGCGTTCTGCCACCTGGTGAAATGCGGGAACGCATCCGGGTTCCATGCGTGTTCTCCAGTGCGGCTACTCATGAAGAAAGCCACCTGCATGTTCCACATGGTGAAGGCCAAATCGGCAAAGGTGCATTTGTCACCCACAAGCCACTCCGACTTGGCCAGGACGCTGTCGAGAACGCCGGCCACGCGCTTGACCTCGTTACCGTAGCGAACCTTGGCAGACTCTGGGGACTCGCCGTACGCTCCTTCGTGGAAGAGGTTGAACCTACGCGGAATCAACTAAAATTAGTAATGAACGTTATGGCATGAACAATATGAGGATGTATAGGGGGTATTGGGCCTAAGCTAGTTGGCCTATAACCCGAAAAGCTTACCAGGCGGCTTGACCAAAATAAGGACCTTGGCCAGAGGCTTGAAAGAAGGCCCACTGCTGCGTCTGGTACTTCTCGGGGAAGCTGCTGTACGAGATCTTGTTGTTCTTGTCGTAAGTGTCGATCAAGTACTAGTAGTTGAAACGGTAAGCTTTGATGAGAAACGAAAAGGCGTAGGATGTTGGTTATGGAGCTCACCTGAACAATGGCGCCAGACTCCCAGAGAGTGATACCATGGTTGGGGTCCTCAATAGCCGGAACGCGGCCATTTGGGTTGACATCAGTGTAGGGTTTCTGCTTGAGGCCATCAAGTTCAACCCATGACGTCTCATAAGGTAGGTTAAGCTCCTCGAGGATAATAAGGACCTTGGAAGGATTGGGAACATGGTCTGCGGAGGTTTCAGTGTCAGCTACGTCCAAATGAAACAACCTGTCACACTCACTCCTCCAGTACAATTTAATCGGCTTAAGGCTCATTGTTGCAAAGTGCTTTTAGATAGCTCGTGAGAGTCACTGCGGTAGTAGTAGTAGTAAGAATGATGGGACGAAGATGTTCGGCGAACTTGGCAAACACCCTATCTGTATAGTAAATAGAGATATCAGATAAAGGCTATCGGAGTACTCTTAATCCCAACAGAATTCAGACCTGTCACAAGAGGATTGAGGGGTTGGGCTGAGTTGGTAGGCAGATATGCAAAATTTAGAAACTGTTGGCTGCACAAGCCTGACCCGCTTGTACGCAGCCAACACGAAGTGAGGGCCTGGCATGAAGTACAAGTACATGCCACTGGTTTCTGATTTCATCGCAAGTTTACCCATCCATGGATGGAAATGTGCACATTCGCGGATTTGCTCCGCCGATTTCTGCGGCCTGTAATATATTGCTTACTTGCATCCAACTGCAGGATTGTATAGTATTACAACAGCACACCCACCATAGCGGCACTTATCACAGAAGCATGCCACGGCTCATCACGGTGATATCGCCTGATATAGATCTAATGTTGGTTGTGTCACAGCCCAGACAGGGGACAGCTTCCTCCATCCATCGTGCTAAATGCTAATTAGCTAGCAAAGAGGCCGCAGAGTTCCACACTATGCCAAGTGTATAGAGTGGAGGTTATAGAAAGTGTAAATAAGAATTTTATGATTTCACATTTCGGATTTTTATAACTAATATATACCGTTGACATAATTATTAATTATTAAACATAGTAAACTATTTTAATACTGGAATCAAAGTTGTATAGCGTTATTAGTTATATATAGTTAGCTAAGAGCTATAGTATTATTTAGTATTTATCTTTATAGTATATATTGTTAATCTAGAAGAACTTATATAGCCTGTTAGTCAGATACTATTCATCTATTTAATATATATTTTATTAAGGTAACTTGATAATAATTTTCTTTAAGATAATTTAATAATAACATTTATTAAGTGGCTTTTTATTAACTATAACAGCCTATGTTTTTATCCATTAGCTATTTCTTGTTGCAACCTCAGGTTGCAACAAGATAGAAAAATGCCTCCATACTTTCTGTCAGCCTTCTTGGTTTCTATTCGCTATGCTAAATACACACCGTCCTATATAAAAGCGTAAGCTGCTAGCAACCCCGCAGTTCCTACGAGATTAAACTGTAAATAGTAAAATGCCCGATTAAACTTAAACAGCGTTGCCCTTTTAGCACCAACCTAGCTATAGCCTGGATGGTAGGTATATTTTGGTATATCAATGTTATTTATAAGTAGGTATTAATTAAACTTGGCTGCTGGAGTCTACACCACTGGACATCACAATGAATTGGAGGATTTATTTCAAAGCACCACGACTTACTATTAATCTCGTCTTAGAATTTCTAACTTGCGTAGTGAAGAATAGCTTCATAGTGCCTTCATCAATATGACAAACACAACTGTTCCGTTGGGCACCTCTTATAATACTTTCCCTCTGTTCTCCCTTGAGGAATTGACTTCACCATGGGCGCTTATAGCCGTGGTTGGAGGATTATACATGCTTTCCTCGGCCCTCTCGCAAATATTCGACTACAAATATCCTATGTTTGGTGTATCTTCTCAGCTTGAGCCAATTGTAGTTTCCAATTTTCGATTCTTCCGCCGCGCTGAGGACATCTTGAATGAGGGCTACCGGGCGGTGGGTCTAATACGTGATGCAGTGGTCAATTGGCTGACATCTTCATTAGTGCAAAAGCAAGATCTTTCAGTTCAGAAGAGCCGACACGGACATGCTCGTACTGCCGTACAAGTATGTCGAGGACATCCGTAGGCTCCCGAACTCTGTAGCAAGCCCTACCGTTGCTCACGTTCATAATCTTATGGGCTCCTCAACGAATATGCACATTATTCTCCGCAGCAACTTACATTTTCGCACTCTCCAGCTCAAGCTCACACCCAATCTTAACTCGCTCACAAGGCCTATGCAAGAGGAGGTTAATTTTGCCGTTGAGAAAGAGCTCACGAACTCTGAAGGTAAATTCGCAACCAATTGCCCTAGTGACGGTCTGATATCTGACGCTTGCACTCCAGACGAGTGGGTGACCATAAAGCCGTACCACACCATCCTCGACTTTGTCGCTCGTGTGAGCGCTCGGATATTTCTTGGCAAGCCGCTGTGCCGCGATCCAGAGTGGCTTGAGGTTTCTACACAATTCACCGAAAATGTGTTTGTGTCTTTGGTCTTCTTGCGACTCTTCCCGATGTGGACCCATGGCTTCCTCAACTGGTTTATGCCCTCATCGTACAAGGGGACCGCATATATCAGAAAAGCCAAAAAGCTGCTTGTCCCTGAGATCAACCGCCGACGCAGCGCGGAGTCCCTGGGACAAGTTGTTTCAGATGAGGAAAAACATAACCTCCTGTCCTGGATGATGGAGATTGCCACACCTAGCGAAAGCGATGCATCAGCCCTTGCTCACCTCGAGGTTGTCATGTCGCTCGCATCGATACACACATCGCAGATGAACGCGGTGCACTGTCTCTACGACCTCTTGGCCCACCCGGAATATCTTGAGCCGATTCGAGAAGAAATCCGTGGTGTGATGGCCGAAGCAGGTCCCTGGATGACCTGGGCGAAGCCCCAATTCTCGAGACTGCGTAGGCTTGACTCGTTCATGCGCGAATCGCAGCGCTTCAACCCGCCAACTCTACTTTCCATGCATCGTGTCTTACTCCAAGAGGCAAAGCTATCAGACGGCACGATCCTGCCAAAAGGTGCCCACATCAGCATGCCAGTAAACTCTATCCAAAACGACCCCGAGGTGACACCTGAGCCTGACAAATTCGACGGCTTTCGGTACTACAATCTTCGCCAAAACGACGGCCAGGGTCATCTGCACCAGTTTTCCACCACACAGGACCGCATCCTCAACTTTGGGCATGGCCCCAATGCGTGCCCGGGACGCTTCTTTGCCAGCCTCGAAATCAAAATCATCCTCGTGCGTCTATTAATGGACTATGAATTCAAGTTCAAGCATGGCAGTGGGCGCCCAGCAAATCTACGCGCGCACGAATTCATTTTCCCGAACCCTGATGCGGAAATATTAATGCGTCGCCGGACTGCTGGGGAACGACTGCCACTCTACTGAGTGTTCTAGTCTCGGAGAACTTGGGAAGATATTTGTTTTGTAGATAAGTGCAAACGCCGAGGACTATGAGGCACATAACAAGTCAATGTAAGCTGTCTACTAGGATCATCATATTATGAAGAAGTTTCCTATTGTTCTGCGCAAATTGTACGTATTGAGGGGGGGGGGGGGGGGGGGTGAGAATGTCAGGGGGAGCTATATTAAAGTGAGGCTATTTATATAATTTGGATAGCGTGAGCGCTCCTACACCCATATGCACCCAAGTTGAATGAAACATCGGCCTGGTAGGATTCCTTATTATGACGCCGGGGTGAGTTTATAAAGGTACTTAACAGTAACTGACCCGGCACATATGACCAACATACCATTTTAAGACTTTCGTCCGTAACAGTGTCAGATTATTCTCTTATAGCTGACCTACATCTTCGCATTATGATCCATGAAGTTTTGAATTATTTCTCTAAAACTAAGTTTCAGTTACCTGGATCTCATTATCAAGGTTCTACACCACCAATCAGCATGTCTACAGCATCAGATCAACAGGAAGTCGGACTTTCCCAAGATGTTCTTCAAGGCGCAAGAAGAGCCGTGGGATATCTGGCAGAGCGTTGTTTACAACCGAACGACTTTGGATCTTTCAGCATATCCATCTACGACACTGCATGGCTGGCCATGATTCGAGATCCCGGTGACCCAGGACGTTGGCTCTTTCCAGAATCGTATTCCTACCTTCTGCTTCATCAAACTGAGGATGGAATGTGGCCGACCTATGCCTCACCTATTGATGGCATTCTAAACACACTAGCAGGCCTTCTGGCTCTTATCAAACATTGCAAGTCAGACACCATTAGCATTGATAGCCCTCGTCTAGTTGAAGTCTGGGATGTGCCGAAAAGAGTCGAGAAAGCGCGCGGAGCTCTACAGTCAGCACTGAACGATTGGGATGTGAACCAGACTCTGCATGTCGGGTTTGAGATGCTTGTGCCGGGTCTGTTAAGGCAGCTTAGTGAGGAGGGAGTCGTCTTCGAATTCAGCGGCCAAATGGCACTCACAGCTCTGTACCAGAAGAAGCTTGCCAAATTACACCCAGACATGCTTGCATCAAAACAGCCGACTACATTGCTACACTCTTTAGAAGCATTGGCCGGTGTATTCGACTTTGGCCTCCTCCGGCATCATTGCAGCGCCTACGGAGGCATGCTGGGGTCTCCAGCATCAACGGCGGCATATCTCTTACACTCATCAGAGTGGGACGTTCGAGCGCAATCCTATCTTGAGAATGTCGTTAGCAGCTACGGATCTTGCGGCGGCGTACCAAGCGGCTTCCCCACCTCTGTGTTTGAGATTTCATGGATCATCTCAACACTTTTTGCGAGCGGTTTCAGCGTTGAGGACTTCCATGACGGAGACCTCCACGTTGTCACTGAATATCTACAAAAGGCTATCGGTGATCAAGGCGGCGTGCTGGGTTTCGCGCCTACTTTCCTCCCTGACGCAGACGACACAGCAGTGTCTCTACTTGCATTGACGGCCCTTGGTGTGCAAATCGACCGAGCTCCTCTCATTTGGAATTTCGAAAGCAATAGTCGCTTCAAAACATACCAACTCGAGAGGACCCCGAGCGTCAGTGCGAACTGCAACGTTCTTCTCGCGCTTCTCACGTCTCCAGACGTCGACCAATACGTTCTACAGATTGAGAAAGCAGTTAAATTTTTATGTAGCAGCTGGAATGCGAACAAACTGCAGGACAAGTGGAACCTAGCCGCTGAGTACACATATATGCTGCTGGCTTCTGCACTTTATCAGCTATTGAGTGTCTATGCTCATGGCTCGCTGAGAAGTCTCGCTGCGGATATCATCAAAATAGACGTACCTATCATTCTCGTCCAACTCCTCAGTCGTGCCCTTTGCAGAAAACAAGACAATGGGTCGTGGGGAGACTCAGTCGAAAGAACATCGTATGGGGCTCTGTTGATCTCCTACGCCCTCCAACTGCCTTGGCCCCATACCATCAGACAGCACGCCGAAACTGCCTTCTTAAAAGCGAAGACATACTTGGCGGCTCACTCTGACGAGCGGCCAACTGGCGACTATCTTTGGATCGAAAAGGTCACTTACAAATTGCCAACACTTGCCGAGGCGTACCGCCTGGCTGCCTTGAATTCCTCAGTCAAGGAGCAATCGTGGACGTCAGAGATTAAGCAAATTTTCAAATCCGATAACACCAAGATAAATAATATGGCACAGTTCTTTGGCCATCTTCCACTTCTTCAGGGACTTTCGGGATCGACCATGGCATTGGCTGTTCACGAAGCAGCAATGTATTCAAGCCGTCTCAAAGAAGTACGCCTCGATATCTTCCTCCGGGATGACATGCCCATGTCGGCAGACAAATATCTTGCGTACATCCCAATCGCGTGGACAACAATCAATGCCGCGAACGGTTTCGTTCTGTCTGGCAATGAGATGTGGGAGATGATGGTAATCTCGATGTTGAACTATCAAGTGGATGAATACATGGAGTCTGTCGTCGCTCGTTTGGATGAGCCGGCCTCACAGGCCTTGGCAACAATGATCGGTACCGAAATTCGAAACACCGAGCCAGGACTTGCTACCCACTTGTCGCTCTATTCAGCCACATTCCAGCCGACGGTTTCCAGCCCTCCACCATCCGACTGTGGCTCGCCTCGCAGCTACCCAGCGTTGGTGGATATTGCTGAAGTACTATCCAAGTACATTGGACATGTAAAGAGGCATCCAGTCCTGCTGCAAAGCCCGGAGACAGCCCAGTTGCGCGTGATGCAGGAGCTCGAGAAGTTCTTGCTAGCACACATGGCGCACAACGCTGACAACGCACAACGGAGAAAGCGGCAGCATGGTGGAGGCCGGGCACCAGTCAGCTGGCACGATCAAGTCCCTTACTATGATTGGGTCCATACGACCGGTGCCAATGACACGAGTTGTCCATATTCATTCGCCTTCTTTTGTTGCCTCATCAGCACCAGCGGCTCTCATTTCCTGGCCTCGATGGAGCAGAGGTACCTTGCACGGGAGATGTGCTTGCATCTTGCCACCCTTTGCCGCCAGTACAATGACTACGGCTCTGCGATACGAGATGATGTGGAAGGCAATCTCAACAGTCTTCACTTTCCTGAGTTCACGGATGGAGATGAACAGAGCTTGTCTTTTCAACTGACAGTTGAAGACAGCGGAAGAGAGGCTTCTCTCGAGAAAGCGAAAGGAGTTTTGATGAAGTTGGCTGGCTTAGAGAGATCCATTATGCAGGTTTGCTGGGAAGCGCTCTCGTCGAGCCTTGATAAGGATGTAAGAGCTAAACTGAAGGTATTTATTGATGTGACAGATCTGTTTGGTCAGATATATGTGGCACGAGATATTGCTAGCAAAATGCAGAGATAGTGGGCAGTGAAAACTTGTTCAATATTGAATTATTGATCGCGAGGAAAATGCGAGGAGCACTTTGGAACGAAGCTGCGTGGCATAAGCATTGAATCAGGGCGGCTTGCAATATCCCGTTCTAAAATTTACAAGCTACCTGAAGCACCATCTTCACTCCACTTCAACACCGGAACCATGTTGTGCACTCTCTCCCACAAATCCCCCTTGTCTGCCTCTTTCTTAAACCATTCTTCCACACTCTTGATCCTATTTGGATGAATCTCATCGAGCAATTCATAATTTCGTGTGATAACGCCCTTGTTTCCCTGACTCTCTCTCCAAATTTGCCAGAACCCCGTAAAGTTACGTTCAAAGGTCATGACACTAGGATCGTTGGGGTCGGTATTATATGCAGCCGGCCTCTGGGTAGAGAATTGGAGGCCAAATCGTAATTTTGTCCAGATACTCATATTTTGGGCTGTCAATACTGTTCCAATTGTATCGCGTACTCCGAAGCTTTCAAAATATTGTGAAAAGGGTACGTCGATATATTGCGCTGGCTTTCCTGTTACTTTTGTGAAGGCAGAAGCGAGCTCTTCGTATGGGACATGGGCAATAGCCACTTCAAGATCAAGTCCATTAGCACGCTCCGGATTGTCGAATAGCCATCGAGCGTAAATACCACAGTCAGAGAGAGCTACATGAGCAACCTCTCCAAGTCCTACCATTTGTTAATAATGCGGAATGACCCAAGCTAAGACCTACTTACCGAGAGGGACTGACCACGTCACGACACCGTTGATAATTTTCGGAGTCATGAGTGTGAGCGGTGCAAGGACCATATCAATGTAAGGACTGCAGCCGGATTGTGTTAGAAGGGATAATACATGTAAGTGTGTGTATGTCTGGCATTAGAATAAGTAGAATAAGTCTGCATACCCGGTAGTGAAGAGAGCAACGCCCATCTGAGGTGTCCTATGCTGTAAAACCCATTCTGGCAACATTAGTAACCAATGCAAATCTTTTTGTGATATGTGAGTTACTTACCTCCAATTCTGCCTTTTCCATCGTAGTGTCCACAGCGAAATTTAGGATCCCAGTTAGCTTTTTTCAAAGCATAATCGAGATTGCCCCAGATGTAGAATTTCACGCCAGCGGCAAGGGCTATTTCATAAGCACGGATGCCCCAGAACATCTCTGCCTTTTCACCACAATTGAAACCGTCGATATTGATGTACTAGAACATGTCAGAGCTTCTTCAACTATGGGGCAAATACTACATGAATTGTGATTTCTCTCCAATAATAAAATAGGATCAATGGAAACTTACGGCGCCATCGCAACCCTCAAATCCATTCGTGAGATCAGTTTCATTGGCAAATGTGCCTTTGAACAACTCCACACCTGGCAATGCAGCAAGTTCTTTTGCACGTCGACTCTCTGGATCTCGGGTCATGACCCTTACTGAGTATTTTTCATCTTTCACGAGTTCTGATGGATGTTCACCACATAGTTAGTAGATAGGTTTGTTTATTATTTAGCGTCAAAGCCTCATCTAATTGCATGTCTACAAACGACTCACCTTGAATAATAGGGATACCTTGAGCACCCGTTCCACCAATTATAAATATTTTGTGGGCTTGAAAGTCTGGCATTGTAGCAATTGTCTGTAATATATATATAAAGAGATACGGTAATTTACAGAGAAGATGGCTCAAGCTATACCAGGTATTTATACCTAAGACATGTAAGCTAGACCTCGATTGAAGATCCTCCGTCCCTCCGTAGCTGTCCTAGGAGATAAAGTTTACATTCATCCGGGATCAGAACAGGCCGCCTGTAATAATCTTTGCACTGTAGATCCACTAATCGATACTAACATGGATAGGTTTTGGCTATACCATTTCAAGGCAGTAGACTACCGCTTTAGGAACCTTAAGTGTTACTTTTGAGGTAGCTGTGCCCTGTTATGCTTTATAATCATCCTACCTACTCCGTATTATGGCACGGAGCATTCCCCCGTATGTCTTATTTATCAGCAGAGGCTTACTTACTAATAGCAAATGCCAGATAATTCCTAGTACTGGAGTGGATTCCATACATCTCTACGCAAGCGATGCCTTGTTGAATCCTCCTGAGTATGTTTACTTCAAAGCTCAGAAACTAAATAGCAGCACCAAAATCTCTAAGGAGAGATGGAAGGGACTATTGACAGTACGCAATTCGCTTTCATTAGCTGCCACGGAACGAAGGTGCCCAATGATTCGAATCAACGAGCACTAATCAGGCGGAGGGCCATGAGAGATGTGGCGGAGACGAGAAAAAAAAGGGCGGCACAGATGATACGCAAAGAGGGAAGATCTTATTCAGCTACAGCTTTGGGATCGGATCCAGTCGCTACAAAAGCTGAGTTCGGCCACAACGAAAGCTATAGGTGCAGCAAGTCGCAGAGGCGGAGCAATCCATACCACCAGACGCCTCGCCGACAGTACCTCTCTATACAATCTCCCTTATCAACTACCTATTCCAGTCTCATTGTCGCTGAAAACTTTTCGATTCTAAATCTGGCACCCCTCACAGGCCTTCGTCTAGGCGTCATTACACTCTCATCCTTCACCAAAGACCCAGTAGAAATCATTCAAGCTTTGTCTACATCCGTTCATGGAAGTAAAAATTTTATGTCATTTATACCTCCGCGTTACGGCCTGGCCCCCTCCTTAAGCCATGCTACTGACTGCATTGTGGCAAAACTTCGACAGATGATAAGGAATAGCGACGATGCCTCGGGACAAAGCGTCATACTGCAACATCATACCAGAGCTCTGGAGTGTGTCCAACATGATTTGAATGATAAAGACCAAAGGTTGAGCTCTGAGACATTGTGTGCTATACAGTTACTAGGCCTTTTTGACGTATGTGCAACGCCAGATTTCCAGCACCTGTGCTTTCATAGTTCACTGATGTCTCTACAGTTAATCAATAACGCCAGCCACCAGTCATGGTTGTGCCACGTTGCAGGTGCTTCAAGATTGATTGAACACCGCGGCTCTCAGAACTTCAAAAACGATTTTGATTTAGCCCTGTTTGCAGCACAGGTCGGTCCTATAGTAAGAATCCAGTTAAAATGCCCATCTGACTATGAGAGCGGATGTGAATAAATCACAGTGTCAAGATTACTGAGCAGGTCATATTCTTTAGGTCACAGAGGCAATTCTTGATAATAAAAACTGCTTTCTGACAGACGAAACTTGGAAGTTGGTTATCAACAAAGCCATTCTCCGCGATGAATATTTTGCAGATCACAGCGACATTATGGTTTGTTTATGGACTCATCTCGCTTGGGGCCCAAATTATTTCAAATCAGCAACTGATCTTATTACTGCAATGGAATCCCCTTCAGCGGAACAGTATGCCACTCTTATCGAGAATATAGAAAAGCAGTACGAGAGCTTGTCATACCTAGCGAACCTTTTACAGGCAAGGCTCAATAGCTCTGACAGTCAAGTTCTGTCACCTAAAAGCAGAACTATGCCAGGTTCTAGAAAATATTGCACGCGAATGAATCCATTAGAGATACAAGGAACATTGTTTTTTTGCCGTCTAATAAAATCGCGCCTGCTCTTTGCATTGGCGCCAGCTCGGTTTTCTGGGTTAGAAATTCAGAGCCAGAAGTTGGCTAACCAAGTTCTGGACCTTGAGCGTTGCTTAAGTGAACACGAGGGCAACAAGATTATCAGTGGACTATTCATATCCCAGACAAAATGGATAGCAAGAGCAACTATAGAGACTCACCATATTTGGAGAGACACAGTGAATAGCAAAGGCATGATTGCTAAATGGAAATTTGAAGCTTGGTGCCTTGCTATGGGGAGGAAAACTAATATTCTAAACTAAGTGTAGTGTTCTAATATTACAGTATAAAATAGCTTTATTGCCTGTGAACATTGCTGGGTTACTTAATTATCTAATATAAAATAAAAGTAACATATTCATTTTCTTACTTCTGCTTTAAAGAATTAGGAAGAAAGTCTTGCCAAAGAAAAGAGATATTTCTGTAATATATTTTAGTATAACTTTCGTAGTTTCACTCAAGCCTAGGAAGAGATATAGAGCCTCCTAACAATAGAATTAGCTTCGTCGAAGCAATCACAGATGCCTGCAGTGTACACCAGATTCGGCTACAGAATAGGTATTACCCTATAGCTTAGAATTTATCAAGCTGATCGATAGGTATGCAGAGACAATGCAGCGATTCCACTTTATTAGCTACTTTCACTAATATTTCTCAATCAAGGAAAAGAGTCAAAAGACAAATGCAGTGATATTTTCAGTCTCTTTGTTCTTTACGTGATACTCTGCAGCCAGCTCTTCAGGTGCAAAGGGATTATTAATTCCCAGAAGTATTTGTTGACCACAGCATCGGGAAGGAAAGAGGGATTCATCGCTTATCGCTGCTTTGAACAGGTCCGTCACACATACACCACAGTAGTTGTGTGAACAAGAACTCTGCATCGTCTCAAAGGGTGGGACATTTGTCATACAGGCAACACATCATCGTTTCACATACCAAGTATCGAGAGAGAGAAGGTGGATAAGGCTATGCCGTTCCATTCATTCATGAATTTCTACTGGAACTTACAATATGTGTGTGTACCTTGTAGAGTCCTACTTCGTTCATATGTTGTGAGAAAGATACAGTCTGTTGCTGACGTTATGCTGATGTAGATTCACCGACGGTCGAAGATAGGCGATTCTTTCCTTTGATCAAATTTTGGGCATACTGAAGCTAAAGCTTGATAGCTAAATCCGGTGTTGTCAACTTGGTTAATAATATTACCACCTGCTTGAGATCATCTTTCAAGGCTTTGAATTTTTCCTATTGGATCCTATAGACTTCTAGATAGAAGCTAAAGATGAAATTAGTAGTGCATTAACGTCTCTCCTGCAACTGATGCTCGACATATCTACTTCGTTTCCAGAGTAAACATTTATTATCTTTAGTCAAACTCTCCATGAAGTGGGCTTGTAAAAACTCAACAGTGGATCATTTCTGTAACCAGAGGATATCCGCAGGATCATTAAGCATATAAATTTGTCTTTTGAAACTTTTCTTCGAAATGTGATATTGAGTCTTTCTGCTTAAAGAAAAATGAAGGCTTTGACCGACCGAGCCACAAGCTGTTTAGTTTCTTGAGTCAGTTCTAAGTCAATTACGAAGAGTTTGGATCATATGACGGTATATTACGCCGAACCGCAGTAAAACACTCTTAGTCAGACACGGGACAGGTCTCTAAAATACTTCCTATCCCCTCGCTTCCTCGGGCCCTCGGGAGCGCGAGCTGCCGATATGTCTTATATAGCCATAATGACAGTAATATCCTTGTGACATGTGACAAGGGATGTTCACCCCTGGTTTTCTCATCATCTGGCGATTGATATCCCCATGCTTAGCTACATTGTCGCTAGTTAGAGGAGAGACCCGAGCTCGATTTCCTTCCTAACCCCCTAGTTCTTGATACGACAACACAATGCACCTATTTTTTGAGCATTTTCCAGTCAAGCCCTTACCATTGACTTCTTTCTGGCCTAACGTCAACTGTGTTAGAATTGCAATTGATACGGCTGGCGGTATGCAAATAGACTGGATCAGTTATCGTAGCGTCAGCACAATAATCCCAGCAAGCTAGGCTGTTAAGAGCGATCGAAACAGACGAATGCTTGAGACAGCGTGAATGGCGACCAAGACAAAGAGCCTTTTCGGTAATAATTACTTATTTTGCGCCGCCATTATAATGTCTTGGTCCTCATGGCTTTCGCCCATCTATATCCGACCACTTGATGTGAAACGAACGTTTGGAACGAACCAAAGACGAAAATTCCAGCGATATGCTTTTACTTGATCGACCTAATAATCATAACCAATCTCCAGTCAGTCTTGGTGGAAGTTGACTCGTAATTTAGCAGTGGAATCGAAGATGGCGGAGAGCTAGCCAGACACCGGAATATGGCGGTCAGTGTGCCTCACAATAAGTCGGTAAATATGTCTTTCCTACTCCTGCGACGTGTCTTTAATATATGCCGGCCGTGGCATATTGACTCAGCCTGGCGGGTTTGATTGAGGATACTCATGA
The DNA here is from genome assembly GCA_015266385.1 of Trichoderma oligosporum. Taxonomy (NCBI): domain Eukaryota; kingdom Fungi; phylum Ascomycota; class Sordariomycetes; order Hypocreales; family Hypocreaceae; genus Trichoderma; species Trichoderma oligosporum. Next base: position 3,813 of record JACBYL010000205.1, on the reverse strand, counting down.
CATATATTGGATTAGACATACATCCGCGCGTGACATCATCACTTTGGACATCCGTTTCATATACTGTACAAGTGAACGGCTGTTGTATTTCCTTGGATATAAATATTGGAGCTCTTCCCGCTTAATTACGACTTGTAGGACTTGGGTAACCATTCAATTTATCTTGCATTATTTCTTAGTCAACTTCAACTCTTCAAACAAACCTCAACTTACCACTATGCGTCTCTTTCAGCCTAGCATGATGTCAACCTTAGTCTGGATGACTTTGGTTACAGCAGTTCTAGGTACTATCTGTAATATCCCCACAGTCATCAACTATCTACTAACCAGAGTCACGTAGCTTGTCGCAGTTCATCCCAATGTCCCAAAGGCAAAATCTGCGATCAGCAAAGGATGTCTCCAACTTATGGGCAGTGTATCTAGGACCCGAGTGTTAGCTTGTGCTAGAGCGAGTCTCGGTATGGGTTTTGTCCTTAGTCGGTTGAGGTTTTCCCATACCTTAACGCAAATGCGGAGGCGGCATGTTTAATATAAAGAAGTTCAAGATATATATTGATAATGCAAACTGCTATAGCCTTCAAGTACAACTTAATATATATCTACCGTTATACTAAAAAGTATATAATTTACCCTTATTAATAAATGCTTTTTTTTTTATAAAATTAAAATTTATATTGAAAAGTGTTTATATTTTGATTTCTATAAACCAATGTTTTCTTAACTAAATTGGTTTCCATGCTAGATGACCTTGATCTTCTTGATGATATTCATTAAGTAGGCAATATTGATTTATTGGATAATATCAAACTACTGATACTGTTCATCAATTAGGTAGCTTATTTCGTTGTTCGTACGCTATAAACCATCACAAAGCACTACAAATAACAAACACAGATGCTGCACCTGAAAGGAACATAAATTTTCCGGAGTTACCCCTACTGAGAAGAGATAATGGCGCTATAAAAGTAAATGGAGGTAAGTTCACGCGGCCGTCAAGTGACATTCTGAACAATAAAACCTCTCCAAAAACAACCGAATGTCGACTTCCAGAGCAGACAATGATGAGCCACGGACTGAGGCTATCCTCTCGGCTATAAAAATGAGCGACATCTTGTTCATTATGTTTGAGATGGTCTAATTCTGGCTCAGGTTGTTTAATAAAAACGCTCACTCAGACATCAAGATATATCTTGGCGACGTTGAGCTTCCAGCACATGGCAATGTTCTCTCAGCACAGAGTAGATACTTTGAGAAAGCCTTAGGATCCAAGATGAGAGAAGCTACTACAAAGAATTTCGAGTACAAAGAAGGAAGCATGCAAGCGTACTGGAGGGTATTCGAGTACATGTACACAGGAAAATATTCTGAAGACGCGCCAATATAGCTAGGCTTCACAGGTACCTACGTTATAGAAGAAAATATTGTACCTTACTGACTAACTGTGTTCTTCTAGGCGACGATGGTTTTTCAAAGGATGTTCGCGTTTACCAGCTAGCAGATTACTTTGAAGTTGAGGGTCTGAAAGAATACGCCTTGTTGAATCTCGAGTCGAAAATTGAGAAGCTATGGTTCAGTGAGACGTTTGTCGATTGCATACGAAATATATATCAATCTACGAGCGACACTAAATGCAAAATGAGAGAGGCTGTTCTCACTACTGCGCACGAGCTTTTGGATGATCTTTGGAAGACGAGTGCCTTTCGTGAGCTTATCTGTGAAGGAGGTGACTTTGTGGTGGCCGTGATGAGCGAATGGGTAGAAGATACAATGCCACTTATCCAAATGGTGAAACAGCCAGGAAGAATTGAAGTGTAATTTCCCAAGGAAACAGGTTCTCTATAGCTTTATATAGCAAATGTTACAATGATAGCATTCCCTGGCCGCTTCATACACGATAGAATCAGTAAGCTGACAAGCTTAGAGTCTTGGACTGATTGATCGCTAACTAAGAAGAGGCTAGGCAAGTTAGATGCGGCTGTTTTGGGTGACAAGGTTTTACACGGAGAATATTAGCGTAGAAATAACCCATCAGTTCCTTGGCCTCATCAATGACCTAGCCCATATATAAATTAGTATCTGTGTCGAAGGCTGCTCGCTTTTGAAGCTCTTCTTTTGATCAATTCGACACATAAATGTTAGAAACTTTGATATTGTGTTCCTGGTCTTTAATTGAGCGTCGGAGAATCATTTTGGTAGTGAACCTCGGGCAGAACGCGTCTTGGGTTAGAAAAGTCATCCCCGAAATTGCCTCTAGAACAGAGCTCTTCTCATACGACTAATCGCCGCATATTACCAATTGCAGCAGAAGGTCGACATACTTGCCGATACCTCGAGATGGTTAAGAAACGATTATATTAAGAACATGACGCTGTCCAATGTAGCTGTAAATCGGATTTGTTCAATGCTTCCCATCTTCACCACGCTCAGTTGAAGGTACTGACTGACAGTGTATGTTGCTTAAAGATATGAAAATGATATACAGTAAGCGGCGCTTAATAGGGTAATCTTGAATTGATTACCAAATGGAGTATATGATCATCAGCCCTTTAGTTGATCCTTTGCTGAGCTCTCCGCAGAGATTATCTCCATAGCTTCAATCGAAGGGTTGATTTGCTTAGTAATGTGGTTTATGACGTTGTTCTGCCCCAACCTTGAAGTTCGGGCCTATAACAGATCCTGTTTAGCTGATCGACAGCAGCATTAGAGGAGAAAGAAGTCATTAGAAAATGGGATGGCAAAATTCGGGCGGCAGAAATCTTTTTAAGTAAATGGGTAGAAAGGAGGAGATGAAAAAGGCCTTCACGCAGCCTCATGTCGCTCGGTCCTATTAGCCTAGCACCTCAGCCCAATATGAACGGCCTGAATATGCGCATACAAGTCTTCAAAGAACAGCCAGATTCAATTCATTAAAAGTTTTGCCAATGTTGATTGTTGATTTTAAAAGCTATTCTCCATCACCCTTGGCTTAATAGAGACATAAAGACTTGGTTTTTCCCACAGTGAAAAACAAATGCTTTCCCGTAGCCAATCCCCAGTATCAGGATGCAAACGGAGGTCAAAATTCCACAACATCCTGGCAAGAATCAAGCGCATTTCGGCATATGCAAGACTGTAAGTACAAAAAAAAAGGCATTATTAGCTTCCATATTGATCAAATAATTGAGATAAGGTATAAGGATATAAACACCACTTACTTCTTTCCAATACAGTTTCTAGGTCCATAAGAAAATGGTTGAAGCGCTTCTCTTGCATCATTCGAAAACCGGGCATCACCAAGCCATCGTTCTGGAATAAAGGAATCAGGCGAAACAAAATTCTTTGGGTCGTGATACATTGGCCATTGCCAAATGCCCAAGACAGTCTAGGTGTTTTTTCATTAGTTACCGACCAAGCAAAACATCCTTGAACATGAGAAAACAAAAAGGCAAGCTTACGTTTTCTGGAACATATTGTCCACATATCGTATCGCCACCTGGTTGCGCCTTACGAGGTAATGAAGTTGGAACAGCAGGATATACACGAAGCGACTCTTGCAACACAGCCATCATATAACTCAGTTTCTGAACGCTAAGAAAATCAATCTCATCCTCTCTTGTAAAGCTTGATCTCACTTCGTTTGTCACTTTTTCCAAGGCTGTAGGGTGGGTCAATAGCAAATAGGTAACTCCAGACAAGGTTGTAGCAGTTGTCTCTGATCCGGCGACAATCAGCAGACTCGAATTGTCCAACAGCTCATTATAGGAGAAATTCTAATGCCAAATATTAATAACCGCTGATACATCATCCAGGAATGAGGGGGTGGGAGAGGGGGAG